>JAYDZE010010225.1:0-28601 GCA_034509125.1 Monilaria moniliformis
GAAAGAGTAATACAGAAAGAATATTAAAAGATTCAACTAACGCATTATCTTGGTGGTAGAAATTGTTTTCTATAAGACGGGATTTGCTACTGAGCTTCCAAGCTCACCCCCTCTTCTCTTTCCCCCTGCAGGTTGAGTTGATGTATTCGAGTCTGGGTTGGGTTGAGTTGCCGCTGCTGTGTCCTTGCTGAGTCACCAGAAGCCAATAAAAGATTTAGACGTCTGTGGCATGTTGTCTGTATTAAAATTATAAATTGCCGTTCTTCCGCTGTAAAAATTGTATAACATTGTTTAATGTATTTTACGTGTATGTATTTCAGTAAAATAAAAGAAAAATTCGGTCTAATTATCCGCGATACCAACCGTGACATCACTTATTCGGTGGGGAAACCTACTGAGTAAGGGGTGTTACACTGCCCATCCTACATCCTCTACGGTCTTGACAGCCCATCTTTGTCTCAGTAGAGTCTTTCAGTGGCATGTTTCGGTCCTCTTCTCCATTACTTAGAAAAAGTGAGCCACCGGTTCAGCCATAGGTGACAACGGCTCGTCCCAAGACAATCCTGCCCTCGCCTTATATTGGAATAAATTAATAATAAAAAAGATTATGTTTGGACTATAAATTATTGATCATCTTTTACACTGTTATACATATATAGCACTGCGATTTTGTTTTATTTTAAATTTAATAATTGTTTATAATTGACGTTTGCAAATTTCGTTTACAATTTCTATTTGTATGGTGTGGGGCCATTATTAATAACCAGGTTTCCATTTTGCTTGGCCTTATATAAAAAAGAAAAGGTCCCACTAACCGCACCTCCATACAAATTTTGGTACATTTCCTAATCCACAATCATTACTTAATTTCTATTAAATTGCACATTTTTCCTCTTTCGATCCTCGTTAAAAGTAGCAAATTCTAACATCCAACAAATTTTATTTTCTAAAATGAGATACATGTGTCTTAAAAGGTATTTATCACTTTTTACATCAGATAAATTATTTTTCAATATCATTTTATTTTAATGTTGAATTTAGTTAAAAATATATATATATTTCTTATCATTTTAATTACACCATATGAGTAAGTTGTTTGTCAGCTGAATTTCAAACCTTATTACTCCCTCCGTCCACTAAAAATAGTTTCATTGGTGGACGATATTATGTTGTGAGAGATTTTCTATAAATAGAATGAGATTATTTTTGGTAGACAGACCAAAATTGAAAAACATGACTATTTTCATGAACAGAGAGAGTATTTGATTTGTACTTCAATTTTTTTAGAAGAAAAAAAGAAACAAATAGTATACCAAATGTCAATTTTGAAGAGTTCGTGGGCTGGTTAAGAATAAGGCAAGATAGAAGGGACCAACAAAGAAGATATGAACCGAAAGCGAAAAGGTACAAACTAAAAGAGCCCTGTCTGAATTTAACTTCATTCTCCCTCCCTCCCTCCCTCCCTCAAATCGTGTTTGCCTGTTTGGTCTCCCTTTCTTGCCCCCCCCCACCTCCTTCTCGACTTCTCAATTTCTTCCTTTTCTTTTCTCCTTTTTGCAGAGTGTAACCCCTCTGCTCGCATTATAGGGGGGGGGGGGAGAGAGAGAGAGAGAGAGTTGAGAAATGGGGTGGTTCCTTTGTTCTGGAAAATCGAAGAAGAGAGTGAAGAGAGAACGTGATAAGAAGTCTGATGATCAGATCCCTTCAGGTATAGATGTTTGTATAAGTGGATAATAGAGGAAATATATATGGGATTTTGTGCATTTAGTGTGTCAGAATTCTAGTTTCTCTTTATCCCCTTTTTTTTATATATAATTTTAAGTTATTATTTTTGAATTTTTCTATATATTTTTTTGATTGTGAGGTTTTTATTTTTTCTGCATTTTTGCCAGGAACGTATGTGAAGGATTTTGGGGTTTATGCAATTTCTTGGTCCAACTTATTTTGGTGGAAAGAGCTGTTTTTCAGTACCTTTGTTTGTATTTTGATGGGGTTTCATGTGACTTTTAGTTTTCCCCCCTTCCCTTTACTTATATTAAGTGATAACTTTTAGCTTGTTGAGTTCAAAATTTTCTGGTGTCTATGGTTTCGATTCTTTCTAAGTTATTATCTCCATTGGGTAGTTCTTGTGTCAGTTGATCAACCTGTGAAAGTATCGAAATTACTAGCTTAGCTCATGTTAAAATTTGCACATTATGTCGCCGCAATTCTCTCTCTAATAGCTTAATCGGATTGTCTTGAGATCAGTTGTGCGAGTGTGGAAGTTATGAAGGAATCTTTGTTGTTCCTTCATGATTTGTCATGGGCGACTTTAGTACATAATATAGTTATGATTCATTGTGGTCACTCTTTGAAGTTACGATTTTCATTGTGGGCGACTATAGTACATGATGAGGTTCACGATTCTGTTATGATTCATTATGGTCGTCCTTTTTGTCGTCTGTTCTCGTTTGACTTCTTAAGCTCTGGAAGGTATTGAAAGCCCAGTTGTACCTGTGAAGTTTCATTGTGTTAATTGTAGAAGGTTATTTCTGTTTCAGTTGCATTGTAGTGTTAGTATAGCTTTGAATTTAAGTTCCTGACTAACTACTCTATTTAATAACTACGTTAAGGATGTGTTGATTTTGAATTTCAAAAGCTGTTCTTGCATTTACATGTATTTTATGTTGTTGATAGTTCTCCATTACTGATTTCAGTAGTGGCTATGAAACTCCGGCTATTCATTGCATTTTGTTCTCTATATTTCTTTCCCTTTTAATATGGACATCGACTCTTTATGTTTCCATATGGCAGAAATTCTAAAGGCAAATCCATTGTTTGATGTAAAGAAGGATGCTTCAAAAGACGGAGGATCTGGTCACATTGCTGCTCACACATTTACCTTCCGTGAGTTGGCCACGGCTGCCAAAAATTTTAGACCAGATTGTCTTTTAGGCGAAGGTGGATTTGGTAGAGTATATAAAGGACGACTAGAGAGCACTAACCAGGTTATTCTTTTTATCTGTTGAATCAACGAAGTTATTTTATTTTAGTTTGAGCATTTGAGTTATAGGTAGCTTAGTGCCTGATAGTGCAATGTTTTCAAATGACACTGTGGGTTATTGTTGAAACATGATTCCTCTGTGCTGCATTCTGTAGGTTGTGGCTATAAAGCAACTTGATCGCAATGGTTTGCAAGGCAACAGGGAATTTCTTGTTGAAGTCTTGATGTTGAGTCTACTTCATCACCCGAACTTAGTGAACTTGATCGGATACTGTGCTGATGGAGATCAGAGACTCTTGGTATATGAATACATGCCATTAGGATCGTTGGAAGACCATCTACACGGTATGTGTTACAAATTCTTTAAAACTAAATATGCATGTTTTACATGATGGACTACGAAATATCCATTAACGAAGTTTTTGGGGCTTGGCTTTTGTTTGATAAAACCATGTTGGTTGCTTGAGAATTATCGATTGTTTGCATTACTTTACTTGTGTCTAAAGCTAATGTTTGTATGTGACAGACCTTCCACCAGATAAGAAGCGTCTAGATTGGAATACAAGAATGAAAATAGCTGCTGGAGCAGCAAAGGGCTTGGAGTATTTGCACGATAAAGCAAATCCACCTGTTATATATAGAGATCTAAAGTGTTCAAATATTTTACTTGACGAAGATTATCATCCCAAGCTGTCTGATTTTGGGTTGGCCAAGTTAGGCCCTGTTGGTGATAAGACCCATGTATCCACTAGAGTGATGGGAACCTATGGATATTGTGCACCAGAATACGCCATGACGGGACAGCTCACTTTAAAATCCGACGTCTATAGTTTTGGAGTAGTCCTTCTAGAAATCATTACAGGCAGAAAGGCTATTGACAATTCAAGAGCTGCTGGTGAACACAATCTTGTTGCTTGGGTAAGACATTTCTCCGTCATCTCGTTTTACTTAAATCTTTAATGGAGAAACAGCCAACTGATTATGTGAGTCCCCGTGCTTTCCGTTTTGCAGGCTCGGCCTCTATTTAAAGACCGTAGGAAGTTCTCACAAATGGCCGATCCCACTCTCCAAGGTCTGTATCCGGCGAGGGGATTGTACCAAGCTCTCGCCGTCGCTGCAATGTGTGTACAGGAGCAACCAAATATGCGGCCTCTAATGGTGGATGTGGTGACGGCCTTAACTTATCTTGCTTCGCAGAAATATGACCCCGAGACTCGGCCTGCGCAGAGGCCAAGCTCGGGCTCCTCGACTCCAAGAATGCGAAGAGAGCAACGATGATATCAGAATGCAGCACATGATAAGCTACTTAAGAATCCTATGCCATGGCAAAAGATTTGTATAAACCAATTTGAGTGCCCCCTTGAGAATGGTTTTAAGGATGGATGAAAACAGTGAACTTTTCGATCCTCACGATGACTGGCAACCGCTGGCTGCATCTGGCCTGGTGCTGTTACGGAGTTCGGATTCGTCGTGAGGTCGTCTGGAGGTGTCGTTGGACGTCATCTTTAGTTACGGAGAAGAAGGTAAAAATGGTGAAGCCCCCATCCGAATCATATTGTTTTTGTGAAGATTTTCCCTTCTTTGTTGTATGTATGTTTTTCTTGATTCTTTGGTTTTCTTTCTCTTTCTCTCTCTCATCTTTTTGCCTTATTCCTCTTTTGCAGCCCTATCTCTAATGTGTACTTGAATATTTCAGGAATTTGACATGAGAGATCTTGTAATTTAAATGTTAATACGAATGGCTATAAACATCATATTGCTTTCATAAGCCTTCAATTATTTTTGGATCTTGATGTTGATGCTACAATGTATCTAATGCCAAGTCAAAACATTCTTCGCACTCAGCATGACAATCTCTGCTAGTAACTACTTTGCAGTCTTTCTTATATGGGTCGAGCCTCGTCAAAACTTGACAATGCCATTAGAAGTTATCAAAGAAGCAAATTTTGAGAATGCACAACTTTGTACATAAATTTCCATTGGTAAAAAAATCTATGCAACAGCAACCGCAACCATTCATTGTGAAGATGTTTGTACAAAAATAATCATACTATAATTTGATCAAACCTCTAAAACCCATGTCCCTTGTCATAATTCTTTACTCACCAAGCAATTATTGTCAATGAACAAAGAAACCAAAAATTTAACCTTCATGAGCTGTCTTTGATCGTTTACCATACAAAAATGGAAACTCTACACGCCTCGATAAGGTAGCTTGAACGACGGGAAGGCATTACCGATTAAGGAAGCTTGAACGATGGGAAAACATTACCAATTAAGCAAACCAGGATCCTCAGATGGTCTTCTAATACGTATCAAGATATACAGTCGCCTCGACTCCTTTATACCTTCTCCTGCACCTCATGGCCATTGATCTCATCCCGTTTCAGGCTCAAGTTCTCACCCTCGTGCGACTTCTCGTCATTTGGCTCCTCAGTGCCCGTTGGCTTCTCCTGCACATTCAATTTTTTTGGTTAAAAGTAAAATAAACATGGCAAGTGGAAGGATAGGAACTGTTTTCTATGTGCAGATTACTTAAGTTTCAGCATTAGCAAGAAATTCTTTATCGTTAATCCAAATAGTAAAAACACGTCAATAAGCAGCAAACGAAGAGCATTGAACTTTATATCGCCATAAGCATGGAAAGGGGATTGCATTATTCACCTTGTTCCTGTCACGCCATCTAGAAAGCAAACTCGTCTTTCTTGCTGGAATCTCGGGTGAGTGATCTTGATTACTTTGCGACGTGGATCTACAAAGAAAATAAGTATAACCATGGATCACTAGGGATCCCCTATTTGAGGAAAAGAGAATTTGTAATATAGGATAAAGAGGGTGGAATAGGCCAAGAATGGATTAAGGATAAGCAATTATATTGCATAAGGAAATTTCAGACTACGAAAAGAAAATATCATTCAACTCAGTGATATATTCGAAGAAGTAGGTTACCGAGGAGAAGGCTGTGCTTTGTTTTGAACGGACTGGTACTGCAAGGTGGCCTCTAGCATGGACTCCGCCAAGACTGCTCTCTTTTCCATCTCAGCCAGGGTCGCAGATGCTTCTTCGTACTTTTCCTGCACGTGGTGGTCACAAACACGATGAGATCTACACTAGTAGAAAGCAGTGTACAAACACTAGGTTTCAAAAGCAATGTACAAACACTATCCTAAACTGAGTACTAAGATCATATAATGACTGTATCTGCATCAATTATGCTGTTAAAAATTAGTGATCAACTGCCACAGTGTACTAGATTCGTTGCATAGAAACCGATGAAGATGACGCAGAGCTACAACTATTATAAAAAAAGCGAGAAACCTGAAGCACTTGAGCAGCATATCTCTGGGCAGCAGCATCTTGCTCGGCAAACATGCGGGCATCTTCTGTCACCTTCTGTTCTTGTTCTACCCTCATTAAAATCTGTAAGGAAAACAAACGACCCATTTGTCAGGGTTTTTAGACAAAAAGTAGAACCAGAACATAAGAAAAACGAGAGAGAAAAAGAGAGAGAGAGAGAGAGAGAGAGAGAGAGAGAATTTAGCAATAATCTACCTGAAGCATGGCATTCTCTTGTTCCTGCTTATCCGCAAGGGCTTGCCGAATTTCAGAGATTTCTAGCTCTAATTGCTCAACCTACAACCACATACCAATGGCCAGCCATCAGGTTGGATAGTTTGAATAAAATTTTATGACAGAAGCAATATCAGACTGATTGCTTATAATCTAGATGATATAATGAATAAAAAGAGGCCCTGCTGATTTAAAACCAACTACATCCTCGTACGTTTATAATCTAGCATATACGAGTTCGGCCTGGTGTAGCATACTCAGAAAGCTTCTCTCTTTGGGAGTGCATAAGTTAACAACCAAATCCTAAGCTATGTATATGCTTCCAGCAACATAATTGCATGAAGCATCGGCTAAAATATACCTAAACTTAAGCTCATAATGATGGATGGAGGTGACAGAATTTATATTTCCAAGGAAATCCATTCACTAAATTAAGACAAAACTGTGAATAGGTAGCATGTTATTACTTCACACAAGGACTGTGTTAAAGAAATAAAACTCAATATCTGAGCACATCAAGCTTCTTAAATACCCTTGCACTCAATTGCCGCCGGTTATCCTGTTTGACCATCTCCATTAGTGCTGTTTCAAGCTCCTCTGCTCTGTAAGAATAAATTGAAGACTGTGCATCAGCTATAAGAAAAGCACATAGACCAGTAAACAAACAATTATAAGAAAATGACTCAGGAACATCAGAAGTGAAATTCTTTTGAAGATGGATTATTTGAAATCCAAAATAATACAAGAAGCGTAGTTTGCAGAACCTTTTCATATCTCTGAATCTAAGAATTTTCACCATGAGAATATCTCATGATAAACAAGAAACTTCATTGTTAGGAACATCAAAGAGGACAGCACACATGAATATAAGAAAAAGTGTTGGGTGACAAGTAAAATCAAGAGGGGCTCATTCAAGTTGGAGCAAAATTTCAGAGACGAACGCGAAATTCGTTGAATCCAAAATTCCAATTTGGTACCATCAGTCACAACAACATACAGCAGTATGTTTTATTTTGCAAAGACTAATTGCAAGGCAAGACTAAATGCTTATGTAGAAACAAAATTTAATGGAGTGAAATAATCAATTATCCTCAGAGAAGAGTCATCTACCTTAGCTCAGCAGATCTTTTGTCCTCAAGCAGGTTGCACAACTCAACCTTAAGCCACACTACCTGAATACAGCCAATGCTCCAAGAGTTAAATGGGAGATATGATGTTATGATATGACTCTTTCATACAAACATACAGGGATGTCTTACGGCAGGGATGTCTTAGAGATGCATCATTGAAGGGATTAGAGATTAATGTAGATTCAAAGCTCCATCTATTTAGTGATAATAAAGCAACTCTTTTATGTATTAAATGATGACCATTAGATAATGGTCTTTGCATAAGTGGAACCTAGTCAATTAATTCCAGCATTCTCTTCAAACAAAAAGGTCTGACTGACAACGTGAGGATGACATAGGAAAGCAGAATTTGAACGATCAGACAATGGGGGGCGGGGGAGTAAGCATAAGTATATAGAGTCAAATATGTAGGAGACGACTACCTGCTCTTTGAGATCTTTCACAGGATCTCTCTCTTCATCCCCATCGACTGATGAAGAGTCCTGCGAAATATCACCATTCATCTGCATATCCCTTTGTTCTAGTTCATCACCACCTATAAAACCCGGGTCCTTTTTGAAACTATACAACTTAGAAGCTAGACCCTGGGAAACCTTCCAAGCTTTAATGTCCTTCGATCTTTCCTCCAGTGAAGCCTTCACAGATGGTCGATGTTTATTTCTTAGTTCTTGTAGTCGTGTTTCCTGAACATTTTGATACGCCATACAAGCTGTCAAGACAAGTTGACTGCTATCAAAAGTGGAACCGGCGAGTGATTGAAGCAGTGTGACTGCATCTCCAGCATCCTTGGTTGTAACCAATGCAGGTCCTGCACAAAACTGAACAAATATAAGAATCATCTGGTAAAAGGATCAAGAACTCTTCAGAAGGCAAACTGCGCACAAGTTTATTGGACAGCTTCCACCTTTTGATTTAATATCAAATAAATCGGTCAGAAAATGTAACTAGGCTGTATACCATATAACTCCATCAAAGCAAGTGTAGTCCGGAATAGCATGACACGGTTCCCTTCGAAGAGTAGCACATCCCAGACTCTAAGCACTGAAGGCACATGTAATATATCAGATTTAAGATTTATTAATTTGTAGAGGAGAATCATATAGCTCACAACAACAAACAGAATGCAAAGAATATTAAGATGGCCAACTAAACCATATCCAAAGGCATATTAATGATTTAAATTAATGCTTCAAGACTGATATAAGAACTCACCGCTTTCCCATGGAAGCATATTCATAAATATTGTGAGGAACCATGGCCCGGTAACCCATGCCACCTCCACCCCCAGGTAATCAAGATGGTTTACTGCAGCAAAAACAAACAGATAATGAGAAGCAGAAACAATGCGGAAAGAAAGTCAGCTAAGGAAACAGTGTATATTGAAAACTAATTTAAAAAGGGACTAACCCAATTTTGGAAATTTTTCACGCACCAAGTCCTCAAGAACTAGTTGGTCAACCTGCCAAGAGAAGGTACAAGAAAGTTTAATTATATTATGCCATTTGACCATGGTCCGCTAAAAATAAAACAGATTGGCTGGTTTCAGCTCTTACTTGTATCAAGTAAAAAATTTACAAAAACTAACAAAGAGTACCTGTGATTCCAGCATTTCTTCTGAGTAGTACCCATCGAAATAGTCATCTAGGACCCCCACTAAAGTCCTGAAAGTCAGAAAACTTCTTATATTTCTGCCTAATCCAATAAGAAGTATTGAACAAGTACAAAATTGTATGCATTTTAGGAAGCAATCCTCAAGCAAAATGCAGCATACTACTCCATTAATTGTTCAATATGCAAAAAAGATAGTAATAAACATCTCAACTAACCAAAATGCATTTTCCTCTGGCATCAAAAGCAATAACAAGCCTGCGAAGAAATTCATGGCCTGCATAGATTAGAAATAAAATCAGAGGTGACAAATGATAATAGCATGATCTTGGGGATACAGGCAATTAGCAAATAATGATATCTGAATAATTTAACCAAATGTGAGTGCAAATTTCCTGGATTTATCCAAAGCATGAAACCTTTTAAAAGCAATCAAGTCGAGGATTTTGTAGAGGCTAAGCAGTCAGTATCTTAAGACAGCACTCTGTAATAGTAATACATAGCTTATTTTTGTTCATAATGCAAGAATAATACCTGGCAATATCCAACAGATGGATTATGACGTGCATAGGCAGTAAGCAAACGTCTTAAAGCATTTCTACCATCCTCATCTAGAGCAGGATGACCAGGAAAAGTCCGAGGTAAGTCCTGTTACAAAATCAATAAAATTGGATGTCTAATAATTATATCTAGCAAAAAGAATGATACTCAATATAGTCACTCTATAGGTAAAGAAGAATAGCTAACCTTCTCAATTTGGGCTCTCCATTTTTCAGGTATACCTACACACTCTAGATCTGACTCATGATTTCCGTCCTCATCAGTCTCAGGAGACAGTAATTTGTGATAGTAATTATCTACACGGCGTGCTCTGAGACCAACAAAAGCTTGCCAGAGCTGTAATTCCAAGAGAAATGAATAAATAAAAAAAGTGTAAAAGAGGAAAATGGTCACAAATAGAGTTCAATTATGCACAATCTACCTCTCCCCTCAGTTCCATAGGAACCCCTCCTTGAACAAGACATTCCAGTTCTTCCTTCCATGGAGGCAAAGATTCTGAATGAGTTGCATGGCCATCAACCCCCAAGTCCAATGCAGGACTGTTTTCTGCTGAAAGGGATTGTAGATTGGGGTCTGATTCAGATCTCTCCAAATCATAAAACTCTTCATCAGAGTCTTCTTCAGATGCTCCTTTTCCAGGTCTAGCCTCTTCAATGGGAGATAGTTTCTTTTTCATACCAGGTACTGGCTCATTTTTCATTAAATTTAATTTTTTCACACGGACACTCATCAAGTCCTCTATGGCTCGAAGAGAAGGTCTGATTTCTGCCCATGTTTTGACCTGATGGCCTTTGTTTTCAGTTTCAGGCTGTGCATCTTTACTCTCTTCACTCAAATTTTCAGGCTTCCTGCCATTTGCATCTTTAGCTTCGGCACCATCTTTTAAACTATCCTCAGCAGTTGATTCATTGTTCGACTTAGCAACAATGCTGTCACCAGATTGAGTAGTTTCCCACTGCCTTTTTAGAAAGTCCTTCCATCTCTCTGATCTCTCCTCCTCTTCTTCCTAAAAGCAGAACAGATAAATAAACTCAAGTTATCAGTAGAAAATTCAAAAAATATTGAGCTGAAGCCTGAAGATCGAGTTTAATTGTCAGAGAGGATTAGCAAACCTTGTATATATTTGCATATTCTCTAAATCTTTGAAGATGCTGAGGTCTCACTGCGAACCCATAAGCGTCCCTGTTTATTCAACTCAAAAGGGTATCAAGACAACTGAGTCAAATGCCGACTCATACGAGATAATACAATTATACAACATTTATCCTGATACAGCTGCATCCTCCTTACCTAAATCGAGTTTCTTTTTAAGAGAATCTAGCCAACTAAAGAAACCCCTTTCAATTAAATCCAATGACACCATGTTTAAATTACTTCATCTCTCTTTTAGACCACAAAATGGTGCTTTTAACTATTCCACACCTAGAATTAGCCTCCAATGATCCATATTCGAAATCTAAAACCGCATTAGCCATTAGCACATAAGCATCTTGTAAACTCACATACTCAATTAATTACATATACAACAACCTCAAGCATTTTGCCTTGATCACAAACTTCAATCCACTACCACTCAAACAACCAACACACAAATCCACATCTCTATCTCTGTGATTCATCCAAAACTAGACCATTTCATCTCTCCCCATTCATCCATCATTCTCAAACATGATTCTTTCAACTGTCGGTGGAACAAATACCCCCAGATCGTAAACCAACACACACATTTCCTCAATCATAAAGTGGCAGATCAAAAAGATAGCAACACAGGCACACACACACGCAAAAGAAAATAAAAGAAAAGAAAAAAAGAGCTACTCTAAATTCAGTCCAAGAAACCAAAATGAGGGCCACGCGGCAAAATATAGAAAACCGTCAATACCTCTTGTGATCAAGCGAAATCGCAGGAGCTGGGTTCGGGCCAGCCGCCGCCGCCGCTGCTCCTCCTCCAATCGTCATTGTCGAATTCCTAAAAAAAAGAAAATAAACCTTTTATCCCACTTCTACTTTTCTGGGTCCTAGATTTTCTCTTACCCCGATTGATCTGCGCAAATCTTGCCCTCGAATATCTGCGGCGGATTAAGCTGTGGATTCGATAAATGAGAAATGGGTCATCTTATTTTCTTGTTTCTTGGCTAGAGATGCAGTCCGTCAGCCTCAGTCATCGCAGCAGCAGCTTCCACACTGGAATTACTGAATTAGTATGTGCGTGTTCGGGGTGGGTGGGGTGGGGTAGGGGGTGGGGGGGTGGGTGGTGGTTATTATCACATGGAAAGCGCGAGTTTACCGTCGAATGAGAAATCTAAACATGTGAAGGGGTTGTTTCTTAGCACGGATTCCAGAGAAAAATTCTGCAAATGGAGTGAATTTGCAGGGAAATAAAGGTAACTGAAAAATGGAGTTGACAATTTTGAGGCTTTCAATTTTGGATACTAGTCTTTTGTTGCTATCCAAAAGGTTTGAAAATTCTAATTTCTCTTCTTATTGGATTCTGATAAAAATATGTTAAGTACATTGGTTATAAAGGTCTCGAATTTAAATTCATATAAATTTTTATCGATGGAGTGTGTCACTCAGCATTTCTATTACATTAAGGGTATGTTTGATATAAGAGATGAGCATAATTAATAATCTAATCTTGAGCTTATCTCTTCTCCTATCAAACACACTCTAAAAGTATAAAGTATTCATATTTACGATGAATATACAAATTATACTAAAGTTAAAATGTTTAATATTACTATGAAAATATCTGGATTGTGATATTTTTAATTCTCGTAGTATAAATATATTCAGTGCTAATACTTTATTTGTTAAGTCCGATACGTATTCTCTTGATAAAAATGTGTCAATGTCAATTTACATAAATGTGTGCACTTAGATAATCATTGTAAATTTCACTTTTACAGTTTTAGGGCATCCATTATAAATGAAACACACAGACAAAAAAAAAATCGTCATATATGTGTTATATGAACAATTACCTAATTTTAAAACACCCCCAATTTTTCTACACTATAATAAAACCACAAATACAATACTCTATGGACCTCACCTTTCATCATAACTTCACTTTTCCAACATATATACATGTAGGTACAACATATATATATATAAAATTTTTTATTTTATTTTTTGTATTTATTAATAATATATAATTAAAAATTATTTTAATTGTCTGAAGAATCAACAAAATTGAAACAAATGATAATGTAAAATTTAAACTGTTACAATTGTGGTGATGAAATTGGAGGAATTTTGGAGAAATTTTAATGATAAAGAAGATTGTGAAAATTTGAGGTGATGAATTAGAATAAATGAGATTGGAGGAATGAGATGTTGAAAAAAATCTGAAAATGAATATTTATAAAGAACAAAATGGCAAAATAGTTGTTTGAAACATTAAAAAAAATTAAATCACAAACGGTCAAACTGTTAACGGTAAAAAAATCTCAACTGGCCTAATTTGACCGAGAAAATCGAAAGAAAAAAAAAGTTAAACATTTAAAAATAAACAAAAAAGAAAAAAGAAAAAATTAAAAATAAAGCAAAAAAGGTTACGGGCACGTCCACCGCACGCGCTCATGCTGTGGCATGCTGGCGCGCGTCAGTGGCACCGTGCATCGCCTCTCGCCTCCCGCAGGGCCCATTGGTGCATAAAAAATTAGGTTCCCAATGCCAAAAACCCCACCCTAAAATCCCACATTTATTCTTCCAATATAACATAAACTCAATTTTTTTATTTTCTTGGATTTAAAAAACCCACTATAATGGGTGCTCTTATGAAAAACTACGATTTTTTACCATATTTTCCACCAGCTAAGACACCCTGTTAAATATATTCAATAAATTCAATTTGCTAAAAATCAAATTGAAAAATAAGATCCACATAAGACAATTAAAATCTACCCTGTGAAATATATTCAATAAATTCAATTTGCTAAAAATTGAAAAATAAAATCCACATAAGACAATTAAAATTTATATAAGTTTAGTAGAGAGATTTTAGGAGCATCCTTTCTTTGTTTTTTTGTTTTTTTTTGGGAATTTTATCAGAATACAAGCGAAATAATGTTTTTTTTTCCTTAAAAAAGAGAAATCAAAATTCAATAACTAACGTGACATTAATACATATAACAACTTGACATCAACATAACTTTTTTAAATTTAAATGATATATAAGCATCAATTTATCCATTGATAAATATAACAACCTGATATTAACATTATATATATAGACAATTGTTATAAAGGACACGTGTAGTTACAGATCATGCATAATAATAAGAATGAAACAAATTTTAATACTATTAATTTCTTACCAATTAAATTTTGCAATTTTGTCACTAAAGCCTAAATTGTTTTTACAAATAAAGTGAAAACATATCAAATTATCACTATATAATGATAATATGTTAAGAAGTAATTAATCTTAGCAAGAAAAATATTTTTTTTCACGAACTTCATAAATGTAATTAGCGTAATAGAAAAAAAAAATCAAATCTATTTATAATATTTTTTATAAAGAAATAGCAAATCTCACTCGAGGTATTTAATATTTTAATATTTAATATAACCATGGTATGATTTTGCTTGATTTCCGTATTAAATGTGAGAATAAAAATATGTATTTTCTTTTATATAAGTTGGTATTTTATGAAATATCATAAAAAATCCATGTGGGATTGAAGATATTATTATTATTGATTAAATTATTATTGAAGGTTTAAAATATATATGAAAAAAGAATTGCGATGTCATGTAGGAGATGTGGTGTAATTTTATTTTATTTTGAAATTGTATTACACAATAACATGATTTAATTTGTGTGTAACATGATTTATTAAGTTCCTTTCAATTTATTTACTTTGCATAACTCATAAATAAGTCAACATGTTCCAAGCTTGGTTTAATAATAGTGTTAATATGCTAAACTAGCCCATTGAGGTAGTCAAAACAAAAAGTTAGCCGACAACTTAAAAAACTAAAATATAGTCGATTTTTGGATTTCTGGACAAAAATAGCTCCGAACTTTCGATACTACATTTTCCCTGCTTAACTCGCATTTTCAATTTGATTCATTCATCATGGTAAAACAGAAAGTAAAATGCTCTCTCTACTTTCATTTTCTCTCAACATAAAGAAAACTTTAATTTTTCCACCACATTCTACTACAGTCAGCCCTTATCCATCCCGCCTACCACCATCATCCGCCAGCCCTTCCCCGCCGCTGCCTACTGCACCAACCCACCATCTCTCTATCAAACAGCAGCAGTAAACCCTAGTTGCCGTCGTCGCGCGGTCTTCCCCTCTATCTACTGCAGCGCACATATCCAATATCGTCGTGCCTCCCCTCTGCAAATCGGGCTATTGCGCTGAAACCTTCGCCGCACCTCC
The DNA here is from genome assembly GCA_034509125.1 of Monilaria moniliformis. Lineage (NCBI taxonomy): Eukaryota > Viridiplantae > Streptophyta > Magnoliopsida > Caryophyllales > Aizoaceae > Monilaria > Monilaria moniliformis. The sequence continues at coordinate 15,250 of JAYDZE010010225.1, forward strand.
CTCTTTGCATCGCCTGCGACCGTGATTCACCCAAGAATCCGAAACCGTAACCGTCTCCCTTCTGCCACACCGCCGCCTCCCGATTTGGATCTATTTTTTCTTTTTTGTTTTTTGGTAAATTTTTTATATACTAAAGTTGTATGAAGTTTTTGTATAGCTCAAATCAATGAAATTCTTCATTCATTTAATTCGTTCGATCATCTGCTCAACATTTTCTGCATTCTATCAATTCATTTTTTAAATGATGGATCTTTGTTGTAATTTTAAATTTTATTGATATTTGGCTGGAATCATGGTTTTTGTCATTTTGTGTGTAGTTTTAGAGCTTTGTTGGTATGATGACATGACTGTATGAATTGGGCGAACTCATACCATGCATACCAAATTTTTTTGTACTAAAAGTTATTGCCTTAGAATTTTATTTGTAACTTTTGTATAGTAAGCATGGTATGAATTAACCGAATTCATACCAAAATTATAACATCTGTGTGCACAAGTTTGGTACTCCTTTTATGAATTGGCCAAATTCACACTAGGCTTACCAAACGTGCGTGCAACCAGCCTCAGCACTGCATGCACAAGTTTGGTAAGCATGGTATGAATTGACTGAATTTATATCAGACATACCATATCTGTGTGCGACCAATGTACCAGACTTGTGCGCGACCAGCCTTGGCACTGCACGCGCATGTTTGGTAGGCGTGATATAAATTCAACCAATTTATACCAGGCTTACCTAACCTGCGCGCGCATTGCCAAGGCTGGCCACGTGTAGGTCTAGTAAGCTTGGTATGAACTGGCTGAATTTATATCAGACTTATCAAACTTGTATAATATGAATTCAAACAATGCATACCAAACCATACATGGTATTAGTTTAATCAATTCATGTCTTGCATACAGAATTTGCATGTGCAAATTTGGTATGCAAAGTATTAACTGGCCAATTAATACCATAAATTCAAAGTATTGACACTACGCCGTGGTGGCGACAGGCAGCGGCGTGGGGCAGCGGGAGCGCGGGCAATGGAGGCAGGGCAGCGATGGCAATAACAGAATAATGTTAAAGAGATAGATAAAAAAATTAGAGTGATAAATAGGTTGAAGAGAGATATAAAAGAAACAAAGAAAAAAATAGGCTAGAGGGCATTTTCGCCCAAAATTTCAAAAATTGGTGATATTTTAAATTTTCTAAATTTATTGGCTAACTATTAATTTTGACTATCTTGATAGACTAGGCCAAAAATCGTCTCTTAAAAATATTGGTATGTTTATGTTTGTCTATTGAGATTTAAAAAAATGAGCAAATAACTCAAACTAATTTACCAATATTCGACTTGTGATTTAATTCACGGTAAATGGAGAAATGATTGATTTGGCCAAAATTTATTATTATTAGGCCAAATCAAATAAGAAATTATTTTGATTGGAATTCTTTTTATTATATATAATATGTTTATATAAATTCTCCATTTAGTGAATACTATTATAAATTTGACGTGGGATTAAAGTACATGTAATTTTTTTATATATGCGATTGCATAACTTCTCTAAGTTATTTTTATTTCTTATCTTAGTATTTTTCTTACCAAATAATTTTTGCAAAAACATATCAAATATTATTATGCAATGATAATTTATTTAAATATAATTATATTAGCTATAATTGTTTTTCATAAACGTCAATAGATGTAATAGAGGAGATATCTATGGGATAATATTAAATTAGAAAATTTACCATCCATACTATATTAGGAAATAACTTTAATTATGTAATATTCATTTTCTATGATAATATATTTGACTTTCCTTATAAAACACAAGTCAATGTTGATTGTGATATGATATTGACATATAAATAATTATTATTGATATTGTTATAATTTTTATTACAAATTTAAGATAAATAAAATTTAAAAAATTGGTGATGCCACGTAGGCGCGATCGATGATGTGGCATATAATTTATAGAACTAGATTATATAAAAAAATATTTACCTCTCAACGTGTATATTAGTTATTTTATTATGATATAAGTTAAATTCATCCGAGCCTTGTGGCCTAGTGGCAAAGGCAGTGATATCAAGGGACTCTCCTCAGTGAGGTCATGGGTTTGATTCTCCCCGCCACACTCCTGGGTTCGATTCTCCCCGCCGGCACATGTTAATTAATTCTCCCACATTATATGTGGTCAATAGTTGGGCCGTGTGTGCACCCGGCGGGCCAAGATGGGCCCTGAAAAAAGAAGAAGTTAAATTCATATAAATTCAGTACTTAATTTCTAAACGTGACCCATTTCCACTATCTCGATCAAATTTGCCTTTTTCACTATTCGGAATTAAAGTTTATTGAATTGACGCATGGTGAATGAACACTTGTTCATTGATAATAATAATAATAATAATAATAATAATAATAATAATAATAATTAGTAATAATAAATACTATACGACTACTCAAACTTTAACTTAAAGTTAAACTGAACTCTATTTGCCAAAAATATTTGGACTTTGTTTTAAAGGGAACAAAAAGAGAAAAAACTTTACTTTTACATTATATGATAAGACAATAGAGGTGCTGAATAATCATGGTCAATTATTTGCAGATACATGTAGGACCCTCAACTACTGCAAAGTGTAGTACGTCGGCACATAATTAATGGATACATCTTTATTGGGGTGGTTTGGTAAATCGGTATATTATTTAAGATTTTTCTTCCATTGCAAAACGTCACACATTCGATTTCATTACAAATTCAACATCATTTTAAAAGTGTTTTAATAATAAAATGATCAAATAAAATATTTATTTTGCTATTGTAAAGACAAAAATATCTACTAAAAAAAGTCATTTTTGCAAACTAATGAATTGGTTTAGGGCATCACAATGAATTTCGACCAGTGTCATTTTCTGGGCATCACAATTCTAAAATTGAACTCAATATTCTTTGAGAACTTTTGAAGTCCATATTTTGGATTGTCCTCTTCTATTGTTAATTTTATCGTCGGGTGTCTAAAATTGCAACTCAAACTAATGAAAGTTTGGCATCTGTCATGCCAATTTCTGACTCGATTATTCGACCACCAGACGTTTGATGACGAAATTAACAACTACGGAGGACGAGCCAAACAATGAGCTTTTAAAACTCCCAATCAAATTTAAGTTGCTGACTTGAAACGAATATCTAAATTTTCAACTCCACAACTATGAAAATATAGGCTAGACAAATTTGCAATAAAACCAAAAGGTATGGACATATGAAAACTCTTTAAAGAGTCTAATTTGCAATTTGGTCAAAAATTTAAAATTTAAATGACAGTTATCTCAAAAGTCGAGAATCATGAATTGAAATAAAAACACACTAGCAAAATTTCAAATATATCATCAAATCTAACGTGTACTTTTTTATTAAAATATTCAATTATAAATCGACAATAATATAACTATAGGTGAAGCCAAAAATAAATTAGAGGTACCACTCACAATGTGACACCAAACTCCCAACATGACATACGTGTAGGAGAAAAATTAGGTCATTATCGCACACGCAAAATCGATCGTAAGATTTGCGAAATCTCCATCTTCACCACCGCTAACATACGCCTCCCCCGCTAACTTGAGCCTCCCGTGACAATTTAACTCCGCACACACTATGCCTAGCGCTCTCAAATTCACCAATTCCGTTATCCTACGCCCCCACCAACCCTATAGATTTCTCGCTCCCTCCTCCTCCGCCACCACCACCGGCCAATCGACGGCAACTATCCGGCTAAATCACTTCGCCGGCTGGTGGCGCAGGACGACCACATTCTTACCTCCGGCGTGCCGTAGAATCGCTTCGCGGAGTGGCCGGGAACATCTCCAATTCTCATCGGATTCTCGAAACGGAGAAGTAGATAGAAAGCTGGGTAGCAATTCGGATACTAATTTCGGTTCCAAAATGTGCGCCACCGTCAATGGCAAGGCCGAGAGCCAATCCGACGTGTCGCCGCCCGCGCAGAAGCTAACCGGGAAACCAGCGGTGCAGCCGGCGAAGCTGCTTACATTGCCTACGATATTGACGATTGGACGCGTCGCCGCGGTGCCGCTCCTTGTAGGCAGTATGTATCGAATAATTGCACATCGTAAATTGTTTATTTAGTGATTATGTGGTATGGTTTGATTACGAACATCTTTCGGAAACCTCTATAGTTTGATCTCGAATAATGCGATTTTGCATATGATTGAGCACAATGTGTTATTGGCTACTTTTGCACAATTTATTGTATCCTGATACCATAATTGTGCTTGAAGGTTCGTGTCATCTGTTGTCTAAGAATGTTGCGGCTATAACATCATCATCTCATGGATGACAATTAACTCTATTTGCTATCGTTAATCGAGCTGTAATTTTTACTAAGAAATGCATAATCAGTTTTAGATTATTTTTGTGATTGGTGACATAAGTCGTAAATTTCGTCTGAGTGTGCTTTCTATCATTTATGTTGCTGTTTGTTGTGTTCATGGAAGTCATGAGATTGACACTTAACTTTTAATGGATTAGCATTTTATGTTGAGAGCTGGTGGGGACCTGCTGTTACAACTGGTATTTTCATCGCAGCAGCCTTTACAGATTGGCTCGATGGATACCTTGCTCGAAAGGTGTGGTATTTCTAGACTCAGCTTCTCTGAGTCATCTTGTTATGCTTCTCTTTATTTTATTTTTTCCTCTTGCTGATGAAATTTTTGTTTGATAGATGGATTTGGGAACTCCGTTTGGTGCGTTTCTGGATCCAGTGGCAGATAAGGTAACACTAAGAACAACTGGACTCACTTGGCAGAAAAACAAGTCTCCATAAATAGATTGAATATGTAAATAAATTTGAAAAAGAAAATACAGATATGAAAATTGAAAGGTTACATTTTTCAGAGGAAAACTCTGGTACCTTTTCCAAGAGTACACTTTTATCTATGAAGATGCATATATCTTGCTGTTAAAGAATTATGCTCTATTTATTTTAGTGGACTAAATGTTGCTTGACTTTTGTTGAATATCTAAAGACTGTTCTACATGTTCATCTTCTTTCTTCGTAAAATGAATGCAGCTTATGGTTGCTGCCACACTGATCTTGTTGTGTACCAGACCTTTTGAAGCTGGTGGGTTAGGGCATGCAGCATGGTTGTTAACTATACCTGCTATTGCTATAATTGGCAGAGAGGTAAGAGCTCAATACTTTCTCCTTACAGAAGCAAAATATATGCCTTTTCAGCATATCCATACACAAGATAAAATTTTCTGGCTTAGCTACTGGTGCATCTACCATTGAATAAAAAATGTGTCTTGTATTGATGCCAAAGTTGCTACAGCAATAATAATTCAACCTCTCTCCCTCTCTCTCGTGTGTTAATGATATGCATTGTGCCTAGAAGAGGAAGTGAAGGGAGATAGGGGAGGGAGTGGAAAGTTAAAGTCTCTTGTCCTTCTAATCCAATGATGTTTGGTATAGTTGCAAGGAACATTGAGTTAATTCTCTTAGAAATAGGGCAATGATACATGGTGATTTTTTATCCCCTGCAGCCCTATAATATTATGACTTTCTGAAAACTGTAAATTGGAGGAATCATCTCACTCTCTGACTTGTGCCTCCTTCTAAGCAAAAAAAAGAGGTGGAAGACACTTTCTGAATCCCTTTCCTCACCAATCCCTCCTAATGATTTGCAATCAAGCTTATATCAGGATTGATGGATATGCTTTATAAATAATTATAATAATATCATAGTGACGTATTTAATCTTCATATTGGGAGAAAACATTCAGCTACCAGCTTGAAATGTGTATGGATATCTCTGTATTACATGGAGCATAAAAACAAGAAGAGAAATTTCTCTTCATTCTTTTTTGTATTTAGATATCATTAAGAGAGTTGAAGAACTCATTTTGACTTTGGAAATCTTGTTTTCTTCACTTTTAATTTTGCACTGGAGATCCTCTTTTTAAAACCATAAATACTTGTCCATGTTTCAATTTGGTTTAGTTCTTGCATTTACATGTTTATTATGTCTATATGTAGATTACTATGTCTGCTGTTAGGGAATGGGCTGCTGCTCAGGACAGAAAGCTTCTTGAGGTTTGAAGCAATGGTCTTGAATTGTAACTAAAATTAATATCACTATCTGGTGAATTATGGAATCCATGAACTCATACAGACTCATTGCTTAACTTTTCTAGGCTGTTGCAGTCAATAATTTGGGGAAGTGGAAAACTGCCTCACAGATGAGTGCATTAACCATCCTCTTGGCTGCCAGAGACGGCAGGTTCACTTTTCTTCTTTTCCTTCATATAATCCATCTTTGTTCAATTGATTCTATCAAATATATATACAATATGTTTTCTGAAACTGGTATTCCACCTTCCTATTCCTGCAGTATCGTTGGAGCCAAAACCTTTGCTTATTCGGGGGTTTTGTTGCTATATATTTCAGCATGGCTTGCCTTATGGTCGCTGGTTGTGTACATGAGTAAGATATGGAAAGTGCTTCTGAGCCAGTAACTCCGTGTATCAATTTTTATCTTGGTTCGTAGCAATTATAACGAAGATTGGAGGAGCGAGGACATCCTCACCCATATGAGGAAAGAGATTGTTCTAAATATGGTTTAGTGTGCTGCTCCATTTGAGATTCTTTAGCATCAACTGAGTTCTATCAAAGGAATAGCTTGTGTTCCCATTATCCAAAATATATACGAGACGAAATAATCCCTGTCGCTCTAGTGACCTCTCATCACCGATGTAACGAGCGACCAGCAGTAGATGGCATTCCATGTCTTGCTCAGCCAGCCAGCAGTCTTTTTCATTTTGGTCAAAAGTCACTGCATTAGCAGCTTGGTGACTGATTTAGGCTAGTGATTTGCTAGAAATGCGAGAATGCTCGTTAAAAGAGATAGGACAATCAAATTTATGTACTATCTATTATACTTTTTTTGTTCTTAAATGTACTATACAGGTGGTATGGTATAATCATGAAGCATGATGATGATGCTGTTTATCTATATACTAAGGGTGTGTTTGATACTAAGGGTGTGTTTGATAGTAGAGATAAGCTCAAGATTAGATTATTAATCTACTATCAAACACACTCTGAGTGAGATCCGACTCTAGGATTTTCAAATAGTTAGGTTTAAAGATGGAAATTTTTGTAATTTTTGCTTTGTTAAAAGAGTTAGATGCCAAACCTCTCTCTGGTTCACCCGTTAGTTAGAACGGTCCATTCTCAACGCCGATCACCTAATTCCTCACAACGCTAACTAAAAACCCAAAAGCACTATAATTGATTAACAACACAAAATTTAGGAAATTAATCATATTTTCTTTTCCTTTTTAAGGATTTCAGTCATATTATTGAAGGATCTTATGTATCTCATACCATAGATTTTGTTGCATCAAATAACGCGTACACTACATATTTCATATTTGTATCTCTCTCTCTCTCTCTCTCTCCCCACCCGACACACACAACACCTCTCAAACTCAAATGTATGAAGCGGGGGGCAGATCTTAAACGCTTGCAAACAATTTGTTATTAAAAAATTAGGATTTTTATAAAATTTTCTAAATTAGGTAATTTAGTATCCAAAAGTTATCAAATAAGTGCCCAAAGAAGGAAAATAGAAGCCTATGGAGATACAACACACTTTTTTTTTCTTTTCTCATTTCATCATCAGTAAATCCTCTGTTTCCTTTCCTATAAATTGTGTTTCATATGCCACTGAGCAAGAAAAATTTCAAGAACATCAGTCCCTCTGCATCTTCCTGGCATAATCATTAACATATATCAACTTCTGTGAGATGCCAAAGCGGCAGCTCTATATTAAGTATCTTTCTTTTACTTTTTTCACTTTTGATGAAACTTATCAAAAATAAAGCATGTTTATACCAATCTAGTCTACGTGTTGGCGTCTCCAGGTGCTATCCCACCTCCTTTTATCAAAAGAATGGGCCCCTGAAATGAGCTCCGACTGATCAAATGGGAGTCGAGGAAGAGGACTATTACAGTGATGTCGTCGTGGAAATGTCTCCTCACGCCCCTGTCGATCCTTTTCAGGTCCGAATATCTCATCTCTCTCTTCTTCGCGGCTTCCTGGAGAGCGGCTTTTACTAGCTTCTTGGCAACGCCCTGAAATGGGAAGGGAACATGCCCGTTAGCAAAATTTACTCGAGGAAGAAAAACAAGCTTTTTTCACTTTAGAAACTGTACATTGCGTGGAGAGTGGTGGACAATGTCGACTGCCTCTTGGTTGCTAAGGTGTTCCCACAGACCATCCGAGGCATATATAAGAAACTGATCTTCGTGTTGAAGTTTCTGAACGTGTATTGATGGCTCGGCCAACAGGATTGGCTTCTCAATAGGGTCTGGAATTCTGAATTTTGATAACAAAGGCAGTTTGTTGAACTCTGCTTTCTTCAAGTAGGCGTCGCCTATTGATCTGGAAACCTGGGATGGAATGAGGAGAAGAAATGCGGAGTTAGGAAAGCCGATCACTGCAAAGAAAAGGAGACGAAAACAATAGATTTCAAGATAGTGATGCAGTCTTCCTAAATTGTGTTTGTGCATAGATTCTTGCACGATATTCTTTCTAAGTCTGAATCCAATGGCATATTTGCGAACTGGCAAAAACTTGTGTACATCCAGATATACAATGCATTTGCCCTAATTAGTTCCAATTAGGGTTCACTAATCCTCATTAGGGTTTATGAATCTCAGTTAGGGCGGAGTGTGAAATTGTTAGAGTTTGGATGAGTCATGACCCGTATAATGGATCATACCGTCTTACACAAGACTCCCCGATTTTTTTTTGGTCCTTTACTTGATCAAATGGAAATAATTAGTATTTGAAATAGATGACACTGAAACAAGATTTTACCTGAATAAGACCCTTCACTCGCCAAACCTTGTGCTTAAGAACGACGATGTTTGGATCTTCGGGGTGCAACGAGCGCAGCTCCTCCCGAACAGATTCGAAACTGGCGTTGTGTTCGTCTGATAATTGAACGGCTTTGACCTGTTTACCAGACTTTTCTAGTCTTGCTAACACCACCCTAGAATCTCCAGCATTTGCAGTGTATATCATCCCGTTGCATACTACGCCTACTAAACAACACGAACCCACAGACGCGATCTGTGGTTTGATTTCCCATTGCTTCTTTACCATAGAAAGAAATTGTTCTTCCGTTGCTAAATATGCATTTTTTATAACATCCGCCGACATTTCTTGACTCTCTAATGTATATCCTGCATTAAATCGCTGTAAAGTGAGTAAACCACGAGTTTTAGCAAGTTTCCAATGAACGGGACTTTAAACAACAGATCAAGAATTGGTCCAGAAAAAGAAAGTAACAATAGATCAAGAAAGCCTAGATCTCATCTCAAAACATTTTAAGCTTTGACGACATTTCCAGATTGGAATTACTTATATCTTTTTACTAATACAAACATAATACATGGATAGAGTTCAGCATATGCACTGTATTATATTCAAATAAAATTATCTAATATTACACGTAAAGATCGACATAAGCAACTCACACACACGAACACACTATATTCCAAATGCAACCAGTTCAAAATATTACCCTAATTTAATGATAAATTCCAACATGTTGTTAGGAAAGTGTTCTATAACAGCTATCTAAGGTACATCTCATTAAGCTACTTATAAGTAAATATTCTTTTTCAGCTTTTGTTCAATGATTAAACATAGGTTTTTTTATAATAAAATACATTTTTCATGAAGTTTTTGTCGAATTAGTGTGGACGACCTAAAGAGCAGAATATTACCAGAAGAGCATAACTTTATCGAAAGAAAGTCCAGCACATTCCACTGTAAAAGAATGTAACATCAACTAGAAGTCCAAAAAGTGTCTAAACATAACAAACAACACCACCACAAACACAAATGAACGACACTAAAACCATAACATGTTGAAAGACTACAATAGCAACAAGGAGGCAAAGGTGCATACTCTTAATATTTTCGAATAGATGGTTGTTTATAAACCGGGAAGCTTCAGGGCCAGCATGCCCATCGTAGATTCCAACAAATGTCCCTCGTGGGCCAGCCTCCATAGAGCTCATCGGCCCCGACTCTACTTGGCATTGATCTTCTAATACATTGTTTGCTTGGATAACCGCCATTGAAAATTCCCCGTGTATATGTTGTCCTATATCTTTGTACCACCACAACCCGTCCACACGACCACTAGGGTCGCCCCCTCTATTGCTGCAATTCTCCCCTTGGCTCTCCACTGAGGGCCGCCAACAAGGGCTGACATACTTTCTCCATGAATTTGACACCATTGTACTCATATGTACAATTTATCAATCAACAATTTTACCTCTTCTCTTCACCAGACGAACCCTTAGCCCCAATATATATATATGTATGTATTTTTTTTGTATAAAATCCAGATATATGAATTCTGCCCCAACCTCAACCCTTATTATCAAACCCAATTTCACAATTTCCGAATGCAGACAAATGTAAGCACCATCAATCTGTATTATGCCAAAATAAACTAAGTAAATAAACAAAAACAACTAAATTGAGGATAAAAGTAAAATCATACAACAATGAAACCAAAAAGAACTAAAGTACATAAAACAACAACAAAAAAAAACTAAATTAAGGATAAAAATAAAAGCATACAACAATGAAACCAAAAGGCTATATGCATTGCACATAAACAACATAACATAAGCTACAGCCAACAAACAATCAATTCGAACTCCCAAATTACAACGGTAAAAGTTAACCAAGAAAACTTGAAAAACGTAACCAAAGCTAAAAGCTATAGCGCAACAGACCCATCTCAACATTAAATTGAAATCAATGAAATTCCAAAAAGGGATGGACAAAAATTGTTTCTTTTCCACATATATTAACAAACAATGGCACAGGAACAGATCAAGAGATGGAAAGCAGGAAGATAACGAGGATACGTACGATAAATTAGTAGAAGTGACCGTGTATGATCAAATTCCAATGGGCTATTCTGTGCTGGCCGGTTTCTGGGTTGGGTTTTTGGGGATTTTCATTTGTCAATTTATATGAATTTATAGGTAATTTTTTCTTCATGGATGGAGGGTTAGGGGATTCTGACTTTGACCAAGAACACACCTTTCTTTTAGGCAACTTTCTCTCATCTCTCTCCCTTATCTTCTTTTTAATTTACTAAAAAATTAGTAGTCCTAATTTCTGAAATATTCACTTCTTTGCTTATATCATTCCTTCGTTAACAAGAAAATGAGATTCTCATCTTATCGATTCAACCATAATAAGCTATCTTTATATTAGTATAATACGAATATTCGTCTATTCAATATTAAAAAAAAAACAATTTGCTTATCAACTAATTACATTAAAATGTTCCACATATATTTAACTCGACCGATTTGACTATCTAATTATAAAAAATAGTACAAATTTTCCGGGTCATGAAAGTTAAATAGGATTATCATAAATTTGACATAGTTTGAGCTTACGTGGTATTAAAATAAAGCATCATTACACATGCCAAATCCGTGACGATTATACTCAACTTTCAAGTATTGAAAAAATTGTTGGATGATAGATTTACATTTGTGTGTAGTTTGAAGTTATGTGATCAATAGCAACGCCTAAAAATAATAGTTAGGTGCAAACAAATTCACTTTTAAGTTGACGAGTAATATTACTGGTGGGAATAAATTACAGCCCAAGTAAAAGCTAATCTTGAGTAGGAGAATTTTCAATAACAGCAGCACAGATTAATGTCAATGTAAAAATGACTAATCACTATTAAGATTAAGACCTCGTTTGATATGTTGGTTAGGATTAAGCATGTTAAGATATAAGTCATGTTAATATAACATGCTCTTATGAAATAAGTTATCTCACATCCTTCACAAGTTACACTAACGTAAGGAATACAACCTTCTCAGTGAAAATTTCAAAGAAAAAAATCCATCTTAGTGACATGTGGCCGGACCAAGTAACTAATACAGGCCTTCTTGTTTGACAAACATACTAACCAAACACAAAAATAACTATAGATAAGGTATCATAACATAAGTTAACTTATATGCAAAACGAAGTGTTATGGTGTATTTATTGATTAATAATGTGCTAATTTCAAGCCCATTTAGTCATTAACTTGATCCTCCTAGAATATGTGGGTAGCAATAAGGTAAACATAGAGTTTTATCCAATTGTATATTAGTTTGGTGGATTGGTACTTGTTTTAGTGTAGGTTATTATGTAGCTCAGTAGCTATAGTTTCGATGGCTGCGATCGTTGAAAATTACGTACATAGCTAAGCTTATAGCCCTCATATAATTAAATAAAAATTGGATTCTAATATTCTATTTTTCGTCTTATTAAATTGCTAAAAAATGTGACATATATATAGTTGCTTTCCACGACTTATTTGATGAAGCAATATAGTTATGTGGATGTATGAGATAACTTCATCGGTTTTCTTGATCATCATGTCTAGAAAGATAAATGGATAATCTCTAGAAAAATCTTATATCTTGTAAAAAAGAAAAACTTATTTTATTCTTCATTCTCTTTTTGTTGGTTATGCCTGAGAAACAAAATATATATGTGAAAGATATATAGACTGGATTATAATATATTTGATATATAAATTTTAGTTAATTAATAATTAAATTATTAATTAATTGAAATAGATAAAAGATAATATGCTCATATATAGTTATATGGAGCCGTATATATATTTTTTGAAGTGAGAAATAAAGACTTGGTAAAAAGTTCGTCAGTTACATAAATCACAAAAAATACAAAGAGTAAACAAGAATCGTTCCAGCTTATTATGCATTGTACCTAGAAGTGTTTTCAACATCTGATTCGTACATACGTGGATTTCATAATAGTGGAATCGTTCCAGCTTATTATGCAGCAAGTAAGTATTATGTCTTTCGTGTAATTATATGCTCGTCATGTAATTTAGTTATAGATCTAAATTATATTCTCAACTTAATAATGCAGTGACACGTGCATTATTAAAAGAGAGAAAAATCAACTGTTCAAAAAAAGAGAGAAAAATCAATTTTTAATTCGATAATATATATATACACTAATATATCTAATACTATAAAAAATATGAAAATCTGTAACTTGTTAAAGCCCAATGGACTTACTTAAGACCACTCGTCTAAAGGCCCAAATATTTCAACAGCCCAACTATAAAAATTTATCTACTGAGGCCCAATGTTACTTACTTATAGGACCAACCACTAAGGGCCTGTTTGATAGCCCAGATAAAGGCCTGTTAAGATAAGTTGTCTAGATCCAACAGTGTATTTGGTGTGTTTGATA
>JAYDZE010010226.1:0-10439 GCA_034509125.1 Monilaria moniliformis
CTAAGGTGAAATTCAATCGTCACGATATTTCATTTATGCAAAAGTTTGAATGTTTGAGATGGCTTGTTTTAGTTAATCAAGGATTACACAAAAATAGGAGAGGATTGTTTGATATTTTAGTGTAATTGGATTAACTGAATTGACCAATATTGTCATAATGATATATCATATAAGTTTGGATGTGTGTAGTGCACGCTTATATGAATTTATTATGATGTTAGGGCGAAGCCCCTAAGGGACGGGGGTCCGGCGGCAGCGCCCCTGGAAGCGGGGTCCAAAGAGCGGCAGCCCCTGGCGGGGTCCAAGGGGCAGAGCCCCTGGCAGGGGTCGAGCTTGAAAATTTTTTATTTCCATTAAATTGCTAAGGTGAAAATTCATTCAATTTTGAGCAAATTTGGGATCCAGTGGGACTCACCCGGCCGAGTGAGAATGTGGCATATCTCCACCCGGCCGCATCGAACACTACGTGAATTCCAGAGGGTTTCACCCGGCCGGGTGAGAAGGTGGCATGTGTCCATCCGGCCGGGTCAAACACGGCGTGGAGTCTAGAGAGTCTCACCCAGTCAGGTGAGACGGTGGCATGACTCCACCCGGCCGGGTCCCGCACGGCGGGGAGTCCAGAGAGTCTCACCCGGCCGGGTGAGACTGTGGCATGACTCCACCCGGCCGGGTCCAAAGCGAAATCTTCTCCAGAGAGTCATACCCGGCCGGGTGTGTCTCTGACAGAGTGTCACCCGACCGGGTGCGTGGCAGTTTGGACAGTTATATTCCCGTTTTTTGGTCTTTTTCATGATATTCTGGTTCTGTTTTCTCACAACATAATCACATACTTTCTTCTAAGAAACTCTGAACTTTATCCGATCAAATAATTGGATAGAACCGACCAATTGATTTGATCTGAAAGTGTTTTCACGACTTTCAGAGATCCGTTTTCATTTCTATTTTGTTCGTATTGTTAATCTCCCCTACAGTGTGTGTGTGTGTTTGCCATATATTTGAGTTCTACGTTATTACTATTTTCATTTGACAACCATGAAAAGACTAGTTAAACATACTTAGGTACTTGATATATTATTGGTGAAATAAAGTGGCATGCGATCGGGTTTAATAGAGTAAAATAATATCCAATTATTATGTTGCTAATTGTTATGTTGTTATGTTGTTGATAATAGTTGGTATGTTATTTTGTGCATTGTATGAGAATTGTTATTAAGTTATTTCTAAATGCATTGTATGATAATTGTTATTATGTTATTGCTAAATGTTGTTGATAATCGTTGTTACTAATTATATACATTGGTTGTTGCTATTATTGTTTCTAATTGTTGTTGCAAATTATTGTTGCTAATTGTTGAAATGAAAGAGTGGAGTTATTGATATTAATTGTTGAAAAGTCTTTTTAGACTTAAGGAATGATTTTTGGCATAAAGTAAGAGTGAAGATTTAGCTACAAAGGTGAGTCTCTTTTGCCCCATTTTTTGTTTATTTTCTTCAAACAATGGCCCAAAGAATGGTCGTAATAGTGAGCATGTTGATTATATGACCATGATATAGGTGTTAATTGGTGGCTAAGCTTGGGGTGGAGCATTGTCGGCTCCACCGATCCAATTTGTTGAGAATTGAGATGATTTGTTATTTTGATGTCATGTATTGTGATTATAGCATGCATATGTTAGAATACCCTAAACATATTATATTGACTACATATGTGTTGGATTGTTAAGAATACTAAATTATGTACTAAGTTATGTTCTAAGCATGCTAACTTATGTGCTTATGTTTTTAAGTTATGCATTAAGTTACGTGTTTGAATGTTAATTAGTTAGGAGTTCCTATGACGTGTCTATATAAACGACTAGGAATTATGATGATGTATGAATTAATGATTAGGAATTATAGAATGAGTCGTCAGTAGATGTATAGACGGTTCATTTCCAATGGTGATTTCAATCCTAGATTTCTAAAAGGGAACGACAATTTCATTAGATTTGCAAGTATTAAACCAACATATATGGACAAAGATAAGATAAAGTGTCCATATAGATAATGTAATAATAAGTGGTATAAACCGAAAAACGAAGTTGAGTATCATTTTTCTAAGTTTGGTTTTGTAAAGAATCGCCGCATATGGAGGTTCAAAGGCGAAATAACAATTCAAGCAACTAGAAATACCTTTATAAAAATAGATTATGAAGCACCTAATACATACTATAAAATGTTATTAGACGCTGGCAATCCTCATTTTAACACTGAGAGCACAGAATAGCCATCAAATCTTGATATCCAACAACTTTATGATATGTTGAATGCTGCTAATAAAGAGTTGTGGCCTGGTTGTAAGAAGCATTCACAATTGTCATATGTGGTTCAGCTAATGAGTTTGAAGGGAGAGTATCATTGGCCAGGGAGGTGCTATGAGCTGGTAACAAAATTGATAAAAGAGGTTTTTCGAGCGATGAGAACTTATTACCAAATAACTTTTATAGCACGAAAAAATTATTGTATGGCATGTGATTACCTATTGAAAAGATCGAGATTGTCCAAAACATGATAGTGAATTACCTAGATGTAGATATTATGGGGAATCACATTTTCAATACCAGAATTTCGATTTTATAATGTGCATGAACACACAAGTGGCAATGGCAAAGATTTAATAATTTTCTCCGACTCCTCGTTTCCAAACACTGTATGCATCAAAACCCATTGCAGAAGAAATGTGTTGTCATGCTTCATCAATAGATGATGGAGTTATGCGACATCCTGCAAACTCTCCATCGTGGAAGTACATCAAGAATATGTTTCCTGCATTTGCATCAGAATGTCAAAATGTGTGGCTGGGTCTTTCAACAAATGAGTTTCAGCAACCCTTTGGCCAATCAGAAAAGCAGTACTCACGTGATTGGTAATGTTAACACCTCCTTGGCTATGTATGAAAGAACAATTCATGTTCTTCACAGTATTAGTTCATGTGCCACGTAATCATAAAGATAAGTTGGATGTTTTCTGCAGCCATTCATAGTTAAATAGAAACAGTTGTGGAAAGTGGGTATGTCTACCTATGATATTTTATTTAAGCAAAACTTTCAGATGTGAGCAATGTTTATATGGACCATATTTGATTTTCTATCATATTCTATATTGCTAGATAGAGTATTGCTGGAAGATTGGCTGGTTCCTTTTGAATTGAAAATACCAATGTATTTACATTAGAGAAGAGTGGCAAACAATCATGATTTGACAACCATCGGAAATTCTTACCTGCTAATCATTTATTTCGAATATATAAAAAGACATTTCAAAAGAACAAGATGATCTTAGCTGCCCACCAGATTCAGAGTTTGTAGAAAAAATATTGAATGAGATAGATACATAAAGTCTAGTAAGTGTGATAAAGGACTACAACCACAAAAATAAGATTGTCTCCAATTGTGCTAGATCTAGTTGGAAGAAAAGAAGCATCTTTTGTGATCTCCGTACTGGAAGGAACTGTTGATTTGATATAATTTGCATGTAATGCATGTTAAATAATATGTGTTTGATAATGTGTTCAATACAGTACTAATATCCAAGGGATTACTAAAGATACAACGAAGTTGAGAGAATAACTGAATTAGTATTGTGCATGACCTGAACTAAAGTATGAGGCAACAAGAATGTTTCCAAAAGCTTGATACAACCTTGACAGTCATGAAAATAAGGTCTTATGTGAATGGGTAAAAGGTCTTACGTTTCCAGACGGGTATGTGTCTAATATGAGAAAATATGTGTGGACTTGAGGAAGTTAAAGATTTTTACAATATGAAAAGATATTTTTGCCATGTTCATGCAACGCATACTACCTGTTTCATTTTATGAGTTTCTTCCTCAAAAAGTGTGGAAGGCGATCACAGAGTTAAGGCTGTTTTTCAAGAACTTGACATCTCTAGCAATAAGAATAAAAGATATGTGTAGGCTAAGTGATAGCATTTTGATAATTTTTTGTAATATTGAGCGTATCCTCATACCTAGTTTCTTCGACTAAATGAAGCAGCTGCCACTTTATTTGGCTGACGAAACTCGCTTTGTTGGTCCTGTTCAATTTTGATGGATGTATCCATTTGAAAGGTATGAAATGGTATTATTTATATATAAATACACAATATAATACTCTTAATTATTTTATTTATGCCAATAAATATTTTAGGAGGTTGAAAAACAACCAAGAACAAAGATCGAGTTGAAGGATCCATATGCAATGTTTATTTAGTAGAAGAAATGTCTACATTTTGTTCATACTGATTCGAGGATCATGTGAGAACTAAGATAAGGAACAAGCTTCATAATTACGATGGAGAAATTAGTAATAGCGCTTCTAAGGATCCGGATGTTCTTTAAATTTTCAAGCAGACATGACATCCACTTGATAAAATATCAACTAGATACTTGGATACTAGAGAATACAATGTTGCACATACATATATCATATTCAATTGTCCCGAGGTTACAACCACTTAGATAAAGTGAGCAATAAATTATGTTAAAATATTAAGTCTCCAATACATATTAGTATACATCTAAATTGTATTATTTTTTTAAATATCTTCTTGAAGATGAAATGCTAACAAAAAATCCAAAGATATCGGATTCTGACTTAGGAAATATATATAATAAGTTAGTCCTCCGATGACGTGAACAAATATATTTGGGATCTTGCGAAATGGCCTTTATTAGAGGTTAAATTATATCGGATATATTGTTAATGGATATATATTTTACACAATATCACATACGTCACATTGAGCCACTATTAATATTGGAGTCTGTATTAAAGGTGAAATATATACCACTCATGAGATGGACTTTTATAGGCGATTGTTAGAGGTACATCGTTAAGGTCTATCTAGGTTGTCAAATTTAATTTTATTCTGCAAGGCACCGATTGAGAGACCTTTAGTGATAATCTGACCATCATTCAGTCTACAATAAGGAAGACTTACACGTGTTTGCTTAATCATAAGTGCTTGTAAAACAACATAATACAAAATTGCAAACCAATGTGATAAAATAATAATCTTCTCATATATTGGGAAATAAGGTTTACAAATACAAAAATAGCTCGATGCATGCTTTTAAATAAATATACAAAAACAGCTCGATGCATGCCTTGGGTGCCTATGCACCCGTGTGATTGGGGTGGGTCGTCGCTCGTGTAACATGCTGAGAGATCGGACAACCTCGCCCCCACGCACAGCTCGACGCCCATCATGCTCACCGAGAGCCTGCCGAGTGGTAGCCGAGGGCTGCTCAAAAGACTCGGCCAGTCTCGCCCCATTGTGGGCATACTTCACCCGGCGCCTAACGTTGGCGCGCGTTGCTCAGCCGTCATTTGGCACCTGCGTGCGCCATAGTGCCCGAGGTTGGCGCCTGCATCTGTCATCGCTCCCTAGTGCCCATGCGCTCCCAGCTGGGCACTGCCGAGAGTTGTTGAGAAAACTCGGCCAGCCTCGTGCCTAGTTGCGCAAGTTTTGTGCCGGCCGTGGCTGCTTCTCGACGCGCCGAGGCGCGATTGCCCGAGGGTCGTTGCCGCTGGTGCGCGAGTTCTATCAACAACAGTCCGTGATCTTGCCCAGCCCGACGCCCTGCTTCGTGCTCTCGGTTGCAAGGTCCGCCATTGTGTCTCGGCGATATCTGTTGAGGGACAAGACATTGGCTCCCTTAAACCCCGACGCCCACGCCCGAACCTTATGCACACAACTCGCCCGAAATCCCCGGCGCCGCATGCGGTCCACCACTGCACCTATGCGTGCAGCATCGACGACCACCTACCCGATGTACCATGAGCCGTTGTCGGGTGGGGCTCCACGATTTGAAATCTTGGCATGGATCCGACCACCATCCTCGTTCTTCATGTTCTTTGTCATTAATTACAAAGAAAAATGAAAAAAGAACAGCCGAATCTACCATGATTAACACCCGTGGGTTTACAATTATCCGAAAAACGACCAAAAAACAACACATTTATTCCATGCAATTAGTAGGAAATAAAGCAGAAAAACAGGAAATATGTTCATTCTTATATCAATACCTAGATTTGGATCTGATACCAATTGATGTGCTTTGCTTATTCCAACGAAAGAATCTCCTTACCCGGGATCTTATTAGGTTAATATAACAAAAATATACAATTTTCAATTAATCATACTTGACTAGAATGCGCATTTAAGCAAGCAAATTTTGGATAAATAAATCTTAAAACATGGTTACTAATTAGTTTGGCAAACTTACTGAACTTTGATCTCCAAAGATCAGATGATGGCCTGCTCTTTCTCCACGTGTAGATCTTGAGTTCTCAACCTTATAACTTTTAATATGTTCCCAAATTCCTAGGTTTGAAACTTTGAATATTGATGTGGGCAAATAGTACAAAACCTATAGGACTAGAGAAATGAGGAGAAAAACACAATAATGGAGGGTAGGGTTTTATAAATTCAAACCCTAGCAGTGGACGAGTTCTGTGTGTGTGTATGTGTTGCAATTTTTCTTCTATTTCTCTCCTATTAATAGAATATGTATGGTAGAGGTGAGCAAAATATCTGAAATTCGAATATCTGATCCGAACCAAACCAAAATTTAAAATTTAGTTCAGATTTTCGATTCGGTTCGTATTACATTTTTGGAAATTTTCAGATTTTCGGATCAGATCGAATATAATAAAAAACGAATGAATCCGAAATCTAAAATATATTTTTAAATAATATAATCTATATATATATATATATATATATATATATATATTTACACTCTTATTACATGAATATGGAAACATGATATTTGCTATACAACCAACCTTATAGGTATTGATTTAGAAAAATTATTTTATAATTTTCAGATTTTTGGATTTTCGTTAGATTTTTTGGATTTTTTATGCAATTTCGGATTTTCAGTTTAGATCGGATTTTAAAGTTCGGATTTTGGGTTTTTGGATAATTCAGTTCGGTTTGGATTTAATTTTCGGAAAATTTCAGATTTTTGGATCAATTCGGATTAGTCAAAAATCCAAACGGAAATCCGAATGTTCACCCCTAATGTATGGGCCAGATTAGGAATACAAGGAAATTCGGATTGGGTCACTCTATTGGGCTTTGACTAATTAAATTGAGCCTCGATTTAATATAAACCCAATAGAATATTAATTTGGACTACCATAGATATTAATATTGACATACCCGTCCCAATCCAAATTATAGAGGATCTGAGCTTTCGTTTAATTAATTTATTTTCCGTATTTAAGATTCTAATATCTATTAATTAATTTAAGCATGATGCTGGCTTTAAGTAATTAATATATTTTACCAAAAGTGGTCTTGGTCAAAAAAATCTTTATTTATTATACTTAGGAATAAATTTCAAATTGGTCGGGCTTCTGTATAATAAAACCTTGTATTGAAGTCCTCTTGGGGATATTATCAACCCGGACTCTCCCGGGACACGATTCAGTGTAATAACAATTCTAGCACTTCTAGATATTGATTACCACTGCCCAAGATATCAGGATTCTTGGGCTACAAAAAAACTCGCACCTTTTGATAAATCAAAGCAATACATAATCAATATTGTATGCTCAATGTTATATATAAAGGTTAAGAAATAGATAATCATCGAGACCTCGTCTTTCAGTAATTAGCTTGAAAGACTTATCTAAACTTGAATCCATTCAGGGCTATACCAGACTAGTGTCATTTTCTTTCCAAGGTTGTTAGTAAACTTTGGACTAACACTGCAACCTTTTTACTATAGATTGTGAAGGTCTATCTAGGTTGTTAAATTTAATTTTCTTCTTTAAGGCATCGAATGAGAAATCTTTAGTTATGACCTGACCACCATTCAGTCTACAATGCAGAAGACTTGTAAAACAACATAATATGAAATTGCAAACCAATGAAACAAAATAATAATCTTCTCATATATTGGGAAATAAGGTTTACAAATACAAAACAACTCGAAGCATGCTCTTTAGTATATATACCCTAACAATATTAACCTAGCAAAAGGTGATGATATTACAATACTTCATCCAAATGGTGAATGATAGATATCAATAATGCTGATGTATATCTCTCGAATAAAGATATATTTCAGATTATGAAAATATTGATATGGATGCTGATTAATATGATAATGTATGCTTTTTGACACTTGTTTTATTTTCAATCTCGACTCCAACTGAAACTTCTCGTGTGCAGAATCAGTCCCGCGTGATATACAGGTAGCATATTTTGAGGATACGGATCTGGGATGTGAGAAAGGACCTGTATTGCCTGATTGGAGGAGTTCACTTCAGATGGATCCCTGGACCGGGTTTGTTAGTTATTAATTATCAATTAAGCGTGATTTATTAATTATTCACGAATATTTGAATGTTATAGGGAATTAATGTTGCATCATTGGATGTCAAGAGAGTTTACTGCAACATCCAAGCGCGTTCCAAATTGTACTGGTTTTAGATAGACATTGACACTAATAAAGGTAAAGGACGAGTGCTTTGAGGAATTTCGAGTGAGTATTGTTTTTATTACATAGAAGTTTTGATTAATCTAACATTCTAATATTTCATTTCTTCTACAAAAAGCATTTTTCTAGCATTCCGAATGGGAAAATGATGTGCGGACACTTTAGCGCAAGAGGGCCGCAATTAGATTCTCTGACTGGATTAATGACTTTGAGAAGAGGAGGACGCATAATCGATGGAGGTCAGGTTACGTACCGGAATATATGTGGAATGGATTAATTGCGCACTAAAGTAAATCTAAAGTTATCCAGAAATCAGAGGATACAAGGAGGGCCAAAATGTCCGAGCCAGATGGACCTACCTAGCACCAAAATCAACAAGAATCAGGGAAGCTCACTGTCTGTCTCAATTAGAGCTCAACATATGGTAGTGTTTTATATATATATATATATAATTCATTATTTATACTAAACACGAACAAGGATGAGGAGTACATATATAAGAAGGTTGCAGATATTGAAGTAAGTTACATTATATATATATATGTGTGTGTGTGTGTGTGTGTGTGTGTCATTCTTATTAACTAAGCGATAGTGCAAGAAATTGTTGTGAGCCATGGCGAGGGTGCCAATCTGAGTCAGATCTATATCCAGTAGGTTATGGGAGCTGCATTGACAAGGAGATGAGGATGGTCGAAACTGGAAGCCTGGGACGAAGAAAAATAAAAACAAACATGTATAATTATATTTCAAGAAAAATTACACATCTACGCCTAAAAGTTTCAATCAATTTTCATATTTAGAATATATTTTTGACTTTGACATATTGATATCAGAAATATTGTTTCTAAGTTGACTGTTAGTGTATTACAAAAATCTTAAAATAAAAAAAATAGTTTTACATGGAAAAATATTTTTTATTAAAATAAACTACTATTTGTTTTCAAATCTAAAATGACATGATTTTTCTGGCACCGAGAAGTTGAGCTAGGAGCCTGAATTCGAGCAATGTTTCAGCATAATGTGGTATTCAAAAATATCGACATTCTTTAGGTACTAATATATCAAAATTAAAAGTATGTCTAAATTTGAAAATTAACCCAAGTTTTTTATATGAATGTATAATTTCTCCTTTCCCAAATAAAAAGCACAAGCATACACTTACAGTTGAGCTAACATAAAATTTTACACGTGCTCTATAATTTGAGAGCAATTTAATTGGTAAGATTTTTGTTCTAATTAATAGGTTGGAAGATCAAGGCACTTTGGATGTGTGTATGCGGCGGTGTGTAGCTAAAAAAACTATTTCAATATTCCGTGAGTGGGCTTTTTATCAAATCACTATTGATTTGGGCCTTAACTAATTAAGTGAGCTTTCTTAAGTAAACCTGTAATGTGTAT
The DNA here is from genome assembly GCA_034509125.1 of Monilaria moniliformis. Taxonomy (NCBI): domain Eukaryota; kingdom Viridiplantae; phylum Streptophyta; class Magnoliopsida; order Caryophyllales; family Aizoaceae; genus Monilaria; species Monilaria moniliformis. The sequence continues at coordinate 9,892 of JAYDZE010010226.1, forward strand.
ATATATCGCGGAAAATAGCCACCTCCGATTTTTATTTTTATTTTTAAAAGGAGAGGAAATGAGAAAATATATTATATGTAAATCAATGGATAAAAGTATATAAAGTACAACAACGTCAAGCGAAATGATCCTTTAACTTAAGCAGTGAAATGATCCTATTAGATATTATAGGGGTTGTTTTAGTAATTTGTTATTCCTTTTTTCCATGTATATATATGTGGATGTTTGTATTCTGTTTCATAACTGCCATTACTGTTTCATCAATATACAAAACCCTTTTCTTTTCGTCTATGGAGATCAATCAGCTTTAGGGTTTTACCCTTCAACATGGTATCAGTTTTCCACGGTTTCTGATCATCTCTCCGCGCTTCTTTTCTCCCGCATATCATGGTGCCGCCGGCGAAATCGCCGCTTGACGATATCAACAGTCCATTCTTCCTCCATCCCTCCGATGTCGCGAATTCAATTCTTGTCTCTCAACCACTGACGGAGGACAATTATGCCTCCTGGTCTAGGGCTATGACGATGGCGCTCACTGTCAAGAACAA
>JAYDZE010010237.1:0-10437 GCA_034509125.1 Monilaria moniliformis
TTGTAATTGATTCATATTCCGCTGTGTATTAAATTTGTATATTGTAACTTCTGTAATAAATTCCTGTGAAAAAAAAATAAAAATTGGTCTGTGTGCGTGTGATACCAAACTTGACATCATTTATTCAGTGGGTTTACCTATCGAATAAGGGATGTTACAATTAGATTCGAGGACGAATACTTTTCAAGAAGGGAATGACAGAGTTACCTAGGGACAACGAGATGAATTATTTACTTATTTAAAAGTGGCCAATTACAAGAGCTACAACTGAGCAAATAAATGAGTATCTTTTTTACTTGTTGAAATAAAAGCTCAAGCTCAAGATCAATCCATATTGGGCCAAATAGTGAATGTTATTCAAATTGATGGGCTAAATAATACTTAAAGTAAGGGTCAGCAACACACTAAGTTTTGGAGGCCCAACTTGAAGAAATACAAGCTCATTTTCGTCCAAATGGGAGCAGCCTAAACAAAGAGTCATTTTAAGTTATATTTTTGTATTTAATTTGTGACTTTTAAAGTCCAAGTGTCATACAAATTGTTAGGAGTTACATTTTGCTTATTATGTTCCTATTTAAGTGTCATAAGTAGTATTAATTGTATGAGCCTCTTATGAGTCCTCTCTAACCTATAAATAATTTTGTAAACACATGTATTTGGGAGAGCTTTAAGTACAAAAGATAATAGGTATTACCTTTGTAAGTTGAATTCTCTATGTAGAGTTTTCTCTTATTTTAGAACTTATCAAGTGTTGGGGATTTAATTCCAATGAAGGAATTTTTCATTTTCTAGGTTCTTTCCAGGATGATATAGAAAAATTAATTAGTCAATTTCATTTACAGATCTATTATCTAGAACGCACATAAAACACATAATTTAGAATTTTAATCCTATACCATGTTGCTACGGATTTGAATACTTACAGTAATTAGATCTGCAAAAATATGATGATTGCTCGCGCGTTCTCCACCTATAGATCTGGATACCTGCCCTAGATCTTCTAACCTATTCCCAATTCCAAGTTTGAATATTGGTGTGGATAGTAGCTATAAAACCATCATCTTCGGATAATTTTTGGTTTGGGCAACTATCCACCATTATTTTGAATCGGGCCCAGTATGTGTTCAAGGATTCATCGATGTTGAACTCATGTGATTTTTTTCTTCAATGCGTTAGTGTTTGTTGCTGGGAAAAAATACTCGTTGAATATTTTTTTATCTCCGGCCATGTTTCGATAGAATCTGGTGGCAGGCTTGTGAACCAAGCGTTTGCCTCGCCCGATAGAGTGAATGGCAACATTGCAAGGCAAAATTGCTCTTCGGTCAGCCCTCCTGCGTGCTTTTGTATGCGGCACATCTTGAGTGAATTTAATCAAGGTTTCTTCAATTTTTTCCCTGTATTAATGGCCGCAATATGGCCTGACCATCTATATAGGTTAAGAATATAAAGGTCTTCTATAAGTAACCCACCGAAAGATCTTCTCTGATCAAGGATCCACCATCCAGTATACTATATAGAATTAGGACTTATTTGCTTAATTTATGATTATACGCTTAAGAATAAGCATATGCATAACCACAAACCTGAAACCATATGACAATATTGAATCTCCTAAACATGTGGAAAATAAGGTTTTTCAATACAAAACAGTTCAAGCATGCTTTTGAGTATACAAACCGTAACGATATCCTAGTTGTATTCTGAACATGCTTTCGAGTATACATCAACAAATTAAACAAATCAATAAATTAAAAAAGTGTCATATTCTCGCACTTATACTCAAAGAAGGTCTTTGATACAACTTAGACTACCGCTATTTTCACATGACGTGTAAACATCTTACCTTTGCAGGCTCCTAGTGGAATGATTTGTTTGGTAGTATACTAATGCATTTCTTATGTTTTTGTGTTCCTTATGCTTATTACTATTTATAAATTTTATGATCTACCTCTTTATGTGTTTATTACCTTTTTGGCCAAGTATTTTTGGAATTATTCATGTCGAGTTATTACCATAGTAATACTCTACTTGAAAAATGTATTTTGAACCATGATTACCACCTTTAGGAAGCTTGTGAGCTATCTATCTTTCACGGTAAAGCTTGTGATACCTTCATACTTCACACTTCCTCAAACATAGCTCTTCTTCCTTAGGTAAACACATAATCAGGGGTTGATCGCTTTGAAGCTCGACTGCCTTATAACTAGGATATAGTTCTTCATCCTTTTACAATATTTGAGTGCATCCATATGCCAAAGCAAATATTGGCTTTTTAACACGCCTTAGCATATACAAGACTTACAATATTTTGAATGATAGAGAACTTATCCTATGTCATTCATTTCAATAAGTATCTACGAGATAGTTCCCCTGGGATGAACAAATCTCTGCAAGTATGGGTGAAACCTTTTTTTCTTTGATTTTGCTCTGCCAAAGTGATAAAGCACTTCTTTGGTGTAGAATTTCTTAAGATCGGCACAACATTCTTTTACGGTGATCATGCTAACCCTGATCCCAATAAAGTATCTAGCTTCTTAAGCTCTTTATCAATTACTCTTGATTGGATTACTACGGTTTTACCATGTATTACTTGTGTAGCTCAACAAAGATATCATATTTCTTGTACATATCATCCTTTGGTAGTTATAGAAACTGATTCATCCAAGTCATAGACTAAGTCTAGAAGACTCTCTTAAGCCTATGAATCTCCTAGGTTGTGAAGAAATCCTGCTACTACAATGAGGGTTATAATACTATGCACATAAATACTTGGATACCATAACTCATCAAAATCGAATCATCTTCATAGATTTCGACCTCTCCATTCCACAAAGCCATTCCGTTTGAGGTAAACTAGGTATAATATTTTGGGATTTACTCCCACTGTGATGAGTAGTTTCAGACTTGTTGATTGAGATACTCGCATATATGAGTAGATCATTGACACTTATTAGTCTTGATATGATGTGCCTCACAAGTACTCTAAATAGGATTATGAATTATTAAGTATCAATTACGAATATCCTATCCATGGTGTAATCACAAATAAAATGCCACTTTCTCAATATAAATTTATTTGGACCACATACATTAGAATAAATGAACTTCTAGTAGTTTAGTTCGCCTAACACCTCCTGATCCTTTAAGGATTCCTTGTTCATATTACCTTTCAAATAGAATTCCTTAGGTTTTAATTGGGCTCTAATCATAGATACAGTGAATAAAATTTACTAACCCAAAGAATTCTCGTATAGTTAGAATGTCCAATCATTAGAAGCCAAAGTACTTGCTATTCATTTGATTACTTGGACACTTTCTCTTACTAGAGATAGTTGATAAGTTACTAGGCTCCTTGGTTTGTTGCTTGAGTTGTGTATTGTTTCTATTAATTGTTTACCACTCGTGCCGAAATGGATAAAATGAAACACCTTTATAAATAAAAGAAATTGATAAATTCATTCAAAGGTAAACTATTTGGAAACAAAATTTGATTCCTTCCAAAATGGAAGCACACAACAAAACAATGTTTAAAACTACTAGAAACTAAAAAACTACTACTATGAACACAATAAAACTGCACGACTCGCATTGAAAACTGAACAATGTTTAAAGCGGAGGCACAAAACTAAACATGGTTTCCCTTTTATATTATGGATGTTTAATTATGAACATATAATTATAAATTGAGCAAACAAGTCATCCTTCTATATTTTATACTAAATGGTGGATCCATGATCACAAAAGATATTTCAGTCGGTTCCTTGTAGAAGAAAACCCGGTTCACAACCAAGATATATATGGACAATCTATCGTGAAAGGTTGCAGTGTTAATCCGAAGTTTGCACCCCTTTCTTGGCCAACTAATAACACTGATGTGGTATAGCATTGAAAGGATTATAGTTAGATACGTACTTTGATGCTATGTAAATAAAGTACCAGATCTCAGTGATTATTTATTTCTGAAACCATATATGTAAAATTGAGCATACAATGTTAACTATGCACTGCTTTGACTTATCGATAGGTGTAGGTTTTTCGCAACCCTATGTAATTGCAGGTATCTTGGGTAGTGGTAGTTGACATTAGCGATGCAAGTATTGCTAGTATATGGAATCGTGTCTCAAGAAACCCGAGTTTATAATATCCCCAAGAGGTTTTTGAAAAAGGTTTCATTATACAAATGTTCATCTGACTTGGAATTCATTCCAAAGTATAATAAATAATATTTTGAACTGGACCACTCTTGGATAAGAGATTAATTAATTAAAACAAGCAACAAATCTTAATATAATTAATGGATATTGTGAATCTTAAACACATAGAAAAAATAAAAAAATGAGCCATATTCGTAATGTGGATCAGGATGAGCAATGCAATATTTATTCTATAGTCGAATGATTTTATATTAATGCTCAATTTAAAATAATTAAGCACATTGGGAGGTCCAGTCCTAATCTTCCTCAAAATTCCTGACCAAGCCCAGTACCCCTATAAATAAGGGGATGGGGGATGAAATTCTCATAAGTGTGTACGCAAGAAAAATGTCCCCCCTATATACTGCACTTTGAGAGAATTTTGTTCCCCATCCCCAGTGATTAAACTTGATAGATTATTGCTCACACAATATTGAAGCTATAGGAGGGAATAGACCAGAAGATTTAAGATTAAATAGTTGTGGAGAAGTGGTTTGATAAGCAAGCCATCTACTACACTAATAAGCAAGAAGATTCTGCAAATAGGTAACCATCTGACTTTTAGTTGTATGCCTGAGATTTGATTTACTTTATGATGTCTGTCTAAATGCGTTATAGTGGATTTGATTAGATCTGTAATAATTAAATTTAAATTTCATCTTATCCTTGGCATTAGGGGATTCTTCAATGATTTTCCCCAATAATTGGTATCAGAGTTGGATCATAGGCTCTAATATTTAAATTTAATTATGTTTCATCTAATCTTTTTAGTTGTCTGCTTAAATCTGATAATAGGTTTGTAGATTTACTTTCTACAATTTGTCCGATTTAATTGGTGGTGAATTCATTTAATCATGTTTAGATGGTTTCTGCCTGGTTTATGGCATAATTTGTATGCCTACGCGGCTTGACCATGGTAGACTAGGGTTTTCCTTTTATTTTTATGGAATTTTGTAATTGGTCGGGATATTAAAATAAAGAACATGAAGAACGAAGAATGGAGGTCGGGGACTGGGCCACGGCGATGGGTCGTAGAGCTCCCCCCTACAACCCTCCCTCCTATCACCTAGGTGACCGGCTGCGTGCAAGATAACAAAGGCGGACGGGCCATGCGCCGAGTGCCGAAGGGTACAACGCATAACCTGCAAGCCTTGGCCTGGGGATGTAAAAGGTAGGCGGGGGTGAGGCAAGGTGCACGCCTGCGTCAACTTTTCTCGGTACCCTCGCCTAGTACTGCAAAGCGCCCGAGGCAGTAGGCGTGCAATGGGGTAGATGGGTGGGCGACGAGGATCCTAGGCGCTCGCAAGCGCCCTAGTGCTCAATAGCTTTGCCCGAACCAGAACAGTGCACCACGCGCGCGACACGCAGGTGGCATAAGGCCAGGCATGCGGGGTATGCAGTATAGGCGGGCAAGCGGAATGGTTGTTGAATGGACCTGACAATCCTTACTAGGCGCTCAATACCCGGCGCTAGGGCACCACACAAGACGGGGGTGACGGGGCACAACGGGCGACAGGGGTTGGGCACTAGCGCCAGAAGCCCCGACACCTGGCACCAGATAGCCATTGCGCTGGACACTGGATGGCTGAGATAGTGGGAGCCGACGGGCTGGGTGGCGCTACTCCGCAGGACCCAGTGGGACCAATGGAGCGCCCGAGAGCAGCTCTCGTCGGTAGTGTCACATGGTGGCAACGACGATTATCCGACAGTAGTGGCGACGAAAAACTCTGGTGACGAGGCGAAGGTCTGACGAACAACGAGATGGATAGGATTTGTGGATAGGAGAGGTCTGACAAACATCGAGAGGGATATGATTTGTAGATAGGATTTTAATCCTATCCCAAATTTTACAAATCCTATCAAATTTAATTTACTTAGATTTGATAATATTTTGATATAATTAGCTAGATTTATCTAATCTCTTAGTTTTGATTAGATTTACTTAGTTTTATTTTTATAATTATCCTTTTATTTGTTATTTATCCTTGTTATCCTTATCTACTTAAGTGATAATTATGTTCAAAAAACATCTTCTAAAAAATGACTAAACGATAATTATAATTATATTTATTTCCTCAGAAATTGAATATGAAATTATATATGGTCTCCATAGATTGATTTAATTGTGAAGTAATTTTTTTTGGATCTCTGACCATTTTAGTGGCAGATTGATCTTTGAGGAATTACGAGCTCACAAGGATTGAATCTTAGACAATAGCTCAAGAATATATTTATGCAAGTGCTACCTGCCCTATGATGAGTACTGAAGCAAGAATAAATTCTTGATGCTAAATTTATAGTACGAGGTTTGGCATAGTTTGGCAGTCATGCTACCCTAGTAGTCTTTGCTCTATATGTAGAAATGTTTAACCAGAAAATTTTGGTTGTATTATGGCAGCAATGATACCTTAGTAGTCTTTGGACTATCTATCGATATGAGCTGATGTGAGATGCAATTAATTGTTTCATGGTTTTTTATAATTTAATTGTATCAAGCACGGTTATGTGACAACGTGTCTAAAAAATACGGGTCTTTTATTTTACTCTCAGCCTATTTGATATGTGTTTAAATAAATCTCCGCCTTTTGATAAGAAAACACTTGAATTTTACGATTAGCTTAAGGGTATACCTCAAACACATGTAGCTGAATCATATTTAGCGCTCATTTCTACTCATTCTCTGTGTTTCGAGAAATAAGAAAACTACAAAAAGGTGAGGCAAACATCCATTTGGGTGATGCTACTGTTGTAGCAGTTGTTGCAATTGGAGTTGTGTGTCTACACTTCAGTGGAGACAAAATTATAGTATTGAATGATGTTTTGCTTGTGTCATCATTTAGGAGTAATTTAATATAAGTTTGTGAGCATGTTATAGATGGAAATTCGATGTTTTTTGATGATGCTTGCATTATTAGGAAAAGTGAATCGATTATTTGTTCTGGCACAATGGAGAACAATGTATATACTATAAGGAATGCACGAATCTTGCAATAACAAATTAAGTCAAACAACTTATCAACTACCTCTAGAAGGGGGATGTCCCCTTATGATTCGATGAATAATACGTACTTGTGGCATGTAAGACTTGGACGTACGAACCTTAGAACGATTCAGTGGTTGGTGGATTAAGGTCCACTTGAAGGTCTACAAGTAGAACCCTTTGAAAGTTGCAAATCTTACTTGGAGGGTAAGATAACCAAGATACCTTTTAAGGTCAAGAGGCATAGGGTCAATGAAGTACTAGAGCTCATTCATTCTTATCTATGTTGTCCAATATCTACTCGGACTGTGGATGGAAAGATGTGTTACATTACTTTTATTGATGACTACAAGTATGAGAAATTTAAGGAATTCAGGGCACTTGTGGAGGCACATCGTGGAATAAATATCAAGTGTGTATGATCTGATCAGGGAGGCGAATATCTCAGTCAGGAGTTCTTTAACTACTTATCAGAACCAAGAATTCCATCCCAATTAACTGCCCCAGGTACGCCCAAATAGAATGGTGTAGCCGAGAGGAGAAATCGCACCCTACTCAATATGGTTTGATCTATAATGAGTTATACTCAATTACCTATTTTAGTTTGGGGACAAGCGCTGAAAATAGCAACCTACACATTGACCAACTTATCATCAATGTCCATAACTGCAACACCACACGAGTTGTGGACTGGACGTAAGTGCAGTCTAAGACATCTCAAGGTGTGGATTTTCCCAGCACACGAGTTGGAGAAAGATCCCAACAAGTTGAGGTCACAAACTTATGTATGTTTGTTCGTAGGGTATCTCAAAGAAACAAAAGGATATGAGTTCTATAGTCTTCATGATAGGAAGGTATTTGTTAGAACAAATGCCAAGTTCTGAGAAGAATTCTACGTCAAGAACCATAAACCCACTAGTATGATTGCTCTCGAGGAAATGAAAGGAATCACTATGTCACATGTCTAAGATGAAACACCACAAGATAAATCTGCATCATCAAGCTCGATTTATGTACCACAAGTTGTAGTGTTACATCGTAGTGGAAGGGTTGTGAGACAACCCGATAGATTCATGTGCTTAGGAGAGTCATCCGACTCAGTGTTAGGCTTGGATGAATTGTATCCTTAGAACTATGAAGAGGCGATTCAAGATAAGGATAGTTGCTCTTGGGAAGAGACAATGTTATCTGAATTGCAATTCATGCTAGATAAGAAAGTTTACGATCTTGTAGTCTAACCCGAAGGCTGTAAGGCCATAAGGAGTAAGTGCGTACAAATATAAAAGAGGAACTAGCAGTCGAGTAGTCATCTTTAAGGTGAGGCTAGTGGCAAAGGGTTATACCCAAAGGGAAGGTATCGATTATGATGAGACCTTCTTGCCTGTAGCTATGCTCAGGTCGATCGTATTGTCTTATTGATGGCTTCCTATATGGATTGGGATGTTTGGCTGATGGATGTAAAGATAGCTTTCATAAAACGAAAGTTTTGTGGAAAACATCAATATGGAAGAACCAGAAGGACTCAAAGTAAAGGGCAAGGAACACATGGTCTGGAGGCTAAAGAAGTTCATCTATGGTTTTAAGCAAGCATCCCGATCGTGGAACATGTGTTTTGATCAAAAATTCAATTAATTTGGATTTAATCAATGCCTTTATGAAAGTTGTGTCCTACAACAAATTTGATGGTAATGCAGTGGTGTTCTTGGTACTCTACGTAGATGATATCTTATTCTTTAAGTCAATTTGAAATGAAGGATATTGGACAAGCAGGACACATCATTGGGTCAAAGTCATACGTGATCCCAAGAAAATGGTGTTATGCTTATCTCAAGAATCCTACATTAGTACAGTGCTTAAGCGTTTTAGCATGGAAAATTTCAAGAAATGGTTTTTACGTTTTCAACATGGAATTACACTGTCTCAAGATATATGTCCTACAACACCTATTGAGATAGAGTAAATCAGGTGAGTTCCATATGCATCAGCAGTTGCAAGTCTTATGTATGCTAAGATGTGCACTATACCTGATATTTGCTATGCAATAGACATGGTAGTTAGATATCAGTCTAACCCAGGTCAAGCATATGGAATTACACTGTCTCAAGATATGTGTCCTACAACACCTATTGACATAGAGAAAATGAGATGAGTTCCATTCGCATCAGCACTAGCAATTCTCATATATGCTAAGATGTGCACTAAACCCGATATTTGCTTTGCAGTAGACATGGTAGCTAAATATCAGTCAAACCTAGGTCTAGTAAATTGGATAGTGGTAAAGAATATACTCAATTACCTGAAAAGCACTAATGATTATATGGTCAAGTCATGAAATAGATGAGTATGAAGCAGAAATGCATCACAGACTCCACAATGGAAGCTGAATATTTAGTTGCTTCAGAAGCTGCTAAGAAAGCTATTTGGCTAAGAAGCTTCCTAATAGAATTAAATGTGATTAAGGATATGCCAAAAAAATTAAAATTTATTGTCATAACTCTGGTGCAATAGCAAATTCGAAGGAACCATGGGCCCACAAGGCCAGCAAACACATAAAGAGAAAGTACAGTATCATTAGGAACATTGTATGCAGAGAAGACATCGAAGTTATAAAGATAACATCAGAGCACAACCTGCAAGATCCTTTCATTAAGAGCCTTACATGCAGGAAGAAAAAGGAGTGAGATGCATCAAAGAACTGCTTTGAGTAAAAGTGGGAGAAATAGGAGTTTTTCATATAGTATACAGGAAAGCATGTTTTTGAGTATAAGTTGGAGATTGTTAGAGTTTGTATACTGCTAAGCGTGTTTCGAGCTGCTTTGTATTGTAAAACTGTATTTCCCAGTTTTATGTGAACAAGATCAATATTTGTCACATGGTTTGCCTTTTATATTATGGATGATTACTTATGAAAATATAATTACAAACTGAGGTAACAAGTCCTTCTTCTAAATTATAGACTGAATGGTAGATGCATGATCATAAAAGATCTTTTAGTCGGTTCCTTGTAGAACAAAACCAAGTTCATAACCCAGATAGACATGGACAAGTTCACATGCCTATCTTGGCCAACTAATAACATTAATGTGGTACAGCATTGAAAGGATTACAGTGAGATACCTAGTTTGATGCTATGTAAATAAAGTACAAGATCCTAGTGATTATTTGTTTCTGAATACATATATATAACATTGTGTTGGGGTTGTATACTAGAAAGCATGCTTTATGAGCTGCTTATGTATTAATAACTCTAAGAACTATCATTCT
>JAYDZE010010248.1:0-10437 GCA_034509125.1 Monilaria moniliformis
GAGATCTCCGATACTTTTCTTTCATTGATCTTCAATGATTCCTCATTTTGGATTTGATTGGTGAACAATTTTCTACTTGTATTTAGGAGTTTTTAGATTTGATAGGTTTGACTCTTACCAAAGAGTTGCTTCACTGATAATTTAGGCTCGAATCTAGGAGCTATTTCATTGATAGTTTAGGCTCGTATCTAGAAGTTGCTTCATTGATAGTTTAGCTCTTACCAAGGAGATGCTTCATTTTGTCATTGATATTTTAAGCTCATATCAAGGATTTGCTTCATTTTGTCATTGATGGTTTATGCTTGTATCAAATAGTTGCTTCATTTTATCATTGATAGTTTAGGCTCATATCAATGAGCTGTCATTGATAGTTTAGGCTCTTATCAAGAAACTGTCATTGATAATTTAGGCATTTATCAAAGACCTGCTTTATTTTTTCAGTGATTTGATTTCTCTTCGAGTTTTATTGGAAAAGACATGGGGTCATTTTGCAATTCTTCAAAGGCTGAGAATTATTCTAAAAAGTTTCAAAAATTGATGGACTTGATTTTGATTTTTCTGAGGTTGGAGGACCACACTGCAATTTATCAACAATTTGGACTCATTTGCAATAAGTTAAAAATGGGTAGGTGAGATAAAAAACCCTCATGCCTTTTCCCCCCATCTCGGTGAGCTTAATCGATTGTTGAATTCATTGTGGCAACTGTTCAAATAGTTGGTGTGCATGTGAATCTTGAGTTATTTACAAATGTTCTTTAGGTTTTGTTTGTTTATATAGATTGCTTTTTGAAATTCATATAGGAGATTGTTGATTTTTACCAACGAGATGTAATTGCTTAGAATTTTGACATCATGACAAGATTTGAACACCAAAGTATATGCTTTATTGTTCTTGACACTCATTGTTATGCTTAGTTGATTAAAAACTCAATCTTTATGTCTATCCACTAGGATGAAAGAGACACTTGGTGAAAAGTACTCTGGGAGGATACATCAAAATTGAAAATTGTTTTGAGAATGTGTATGTTCAGAGCTTGATCCATTGTGGATAATAATGCTATAATGTGAGGAAATGGGGATACGCTTAGTCTATGTTAAGAAGTTGGTTCTTGCAGAATAATCCAAATTGGAATTTCGCTTGATTTTATGATCTTTGTTGTTTTGCCTTGGTACCTCTAATACAATGAGAAGACGTGGTCTAAGGCTTCCCGTGAATCCAAACCACCATCTTCACTTTTAAGTGATACCACAAGGCAACTTGGGACAAGCATGTGCAATTCGACTTTTACCCTTCTCGATACCCCTACGATGGAGAATTAGAAGTAGTGAAGATCTTGGATAACTTTTGGGAAATGTGTGCCCATGGAGGACTCACCAACATTTTCTGAGGTCAATGGTCATCCTATAGGCGCATGATGCTCGAGTTTTTGAGCACACTAAAGGTTAATAAGAAGAGAACACTAGCACAAGTTTTTGGGATCGAGTTTAGACTCGACAACCAAGATTTCGAGCTCTCCTTAAAGAAGATGAATGATATACTAGAGTGTCCGAGAGAAGATTACTTTGAGCTGAACGAATACAACAATCTAGATAGCGGTCGTTATCACATGCAAAATAAACTTGTAGCCTATGCCCATAACAATATAGATAGCGATAAGAAGTTGATCATGGCCTGACTTGACTTATTAAATACGAACACTCATTCCGTCATTGGTGTATAGATTACTACATACTCATGTTACCAGTTATACCCAGAGACATTATTTCAGGCGTTTCGCGCACAATAAACCCTACCTTATTTGTACTTTCAGATTAGAGTTAAATTTCCTACTTTGGACAACACACTCCATCACAAAATCATCATTCGACGCTCTGCCTAAAGAGAATTTAAACTAGACAGACCCAAAAAGAAATTCATACGTACACTCCCATTGACATATACCTTCTGGTCATGTCAATAGATCTATCTCAAACTCGAATAAGGAATATACACCTTATTGGTTTAATTTATTAGTGATCTGGTTAGTTATGCCCATATAGTATTGGAATTAGACCTAACACTTCGAGAACACTAACATATAGCTGTTATTACCAAATTAGACCACACATATTTATCGGTTCATATTGAATATGTCGTTGCCTAAATTGAGCTTATAAACTTAGCTAGACATAAATGAACCAATGTGAGCAAGAACATAAAGAAAAACCATACCCAAAACAAAACTTAATGAAATATAAAGCAGAATAATCGGAGCACATCGTGCCAACAAAATATAAATATAATATAAAAGCAGTTTTCCTGTAGGACTTGTTTGTTTCCTCATAATCACTTAAACTTAAGAAAAAACTAGAATTAAACTTAGAACAAAGGGAAGGAGATGATGTCAAACGTAAGCGTCTCGTACGGGCTTCAGGAGAGTCCGATCTATTGTGGTAAGCTTGGACCTAGGGTTGGTTGCATGATCTAGCATCCTTATCCTCTCCATCTTCATTGACTGCTCTTAGATCACTTTCCTTATCTTCAAGATCTTTGGCAGATTCGAATATATCTTAATAAGGGAGGTTTGATCTCCCTATTCAATTTTTAGATAAGATTACCTCTATTGCCCACAGCACCTCCTGCATCTTCAGTTCATCTTTTTCTTTGTCTCTCTGCTATTTTGCTCAGCCGAGAGTTTCTTGTAGAGGTACACATTGCCCTCTTGTTCAATACCTTACCTCTTTCGCGGAATGCAACATTGCTCTGCCCTATATGGTATCTGTTCTTCCAAGAGCGATCATGTTGCCCAAAGTGTCCTCTCATACACAGAAACAAATGGAAAAGACGACAAAGACTCGATCTAGACACCTAAAGAAGACTCGAAAAGGAGCACAAATTTAGGCTAATCACACTCAGACACGTTAAGCACGTTTGTCCTCAAGCGTGAACTTGCGATTTGCCTAAGAAGCGGGACAAAATAAAAAGACACAACACAATGAAGATCAACAAGGTCAGAGTAAAAATCATGTTGGGCATAATAATCCCTAAAAATATAGCAAGTGACAAAGTTATCATGCATGCAAAACTATCCAACAAGTCAATATGAAAAACTTGAGCAATACGGGATTTCCTGACCAACTCTCTTCACCCTTGCGTATTTGGGCTCAGTGTTTGCGCTCATGACAATTTTGATTTCGGTTATACCATAGGTTTTCCTACCCTCTATTGCCTATATTTAGTCTTAGTTTTAGATGTTCATCGTTGTGTCTTTCTTTGCTTGTAATGTTGGTTTAAGACATTGGGTATGAAGTATTTTTGTCCAAGGCTAAGGTCATTTGAACTCATTACGGGGCAATAGGTTCCCAGTTTTCTTTTTCCCTTTTGCCCTTCTTATGGTCCTAAGCACAAACATTAAGATGCATGGTCGAAGGCCAAATGCATCTTTGGTTTTTGGGGAAACCTTTTCTTTACGTCTTTTTTCCACAACCCTTTTTTTCTATCATTTTCTTTTGACACCATTCATTTTATGTTAGGCACCGAACTGCACTTTCTAACTCTGGTGTTTTACCCAGAATGGGCCACTACCATCCCCTTATTCCTCCTTCTTCTCCTTATAGATTTCTAAGTTTTAATGACCGGGATGGTTTATTTTTTAGGGCAATATTTGAGTGAGTCGAAAGTATTGTTTAAGGCTCAAAAGAGGATAAACAAGAGATATTGGTAGGGTTGATATTTTGGCTTTGATGGATAAATGAAAGAATTATACCTCAATCATATCAAGCACATATACTTAGTTAATAGGGTTTCTGCATAGTGCAAACAAGTTCTAATATTAGCCTAATCAAGACTTCATCATGCTCACAAGAAAAGAAAACCTGTTGTTTTATAGATATTCAGCAGAATAGCTCAAAACCTCACAGGATTTGCTCAAAGTTTATTCAGTCATACTTATTTACCTACAACATGCATACACTTAACACTCGATCAACTTGCTCAGTCAGAGCGCATTGGATACATCATGCTTATTTGATCAAAACCCTAATCATGATGATCGACTATAACAAACAGAAGACAGAGGATCATCCTCACTCACATTTTGGTCTTGGCAATGTGGTCAGAGACAATTGTCTCCACTAACACAAAAGAAACTAAAACAAATAACCCTTCCCCACTCATACACTTTGTCTTAGGAAAAGAGGTGTGGTAAAGAGAAGTTACAGACACAAGCAAAAATAATAACAGATACCAACAAAAAAAAACAAGAAACAAAAAAGAACCCAACTAACTAAAGACAAAAAAAAGAGGATAGCATAAGGCAGAGGGATCAGCAAGGTACCTGAAACCTATGTGTGCATAGAAGGCAAAATGGGCAGACTGAATCTCGAAGCTTCATCATCTTAGTATAGACCATCAAAAAATGGCCATATGAGTAGCGCTGGTCGAACTTGTTGATCACAGTCTTGGGGTGGTCGATGAGGAACGCCCCAAAGTTCAACTACCACTTCTCTTGCATGCGGTAAAAGATGAAGACATCATTTTTAGACATCACCTTGGCACTGTTCTTCTTTATGCACATGTTGTAGGCCAAGATTCTGTGGGCGATATGCAGTGCGGGCGTCCTAAGACTGTGCCCCATGTTTTTCGTGGATTTGAACTCTCTCCCATTTGCCACAGCTTGCCAAATTCTGTCCCATTCTTCTTTCGTGACGTTGGGCATACCCAAATCTTCTTTCATGTACCAATGCCTATGAATTTCCTTGACATCAATGATGTCAAGACACTGATTTATCTCGTCCAAGTAAGTCTCAACCCGATTGCCTTGTATTTCAAACTCCATTGCCACCACGTTACCCATATCGTCAACCACAACCTACAATGTTCCAGACACCACTTTGAAAAAAATCCTCATATAGGTAGCGTGATCAATCCAAATTTTTTTTCCAGCCGCATATCCTAAAGAGCTCTCGGACCTCCTTCTTTATACCAAGAGCATGTAGATCTGCAAAATTGACGGCTCTTAGCACAAAGTTGCCCCTCAGGCTCAGATCCTCCTGGGCGTTCTTCTTTTTCCCTCTTCTCTAGTAGAACTTTGATTTGACAATGCTCAATGGGGTGGCCTTCATCATCTCCTGGTCCACCATTTAATCATCTTCCTCATCATCCTCCCCTACTGATTTCTCGACCATGATGAAGATACTGCACTTTCCGACCCATTCTTTGGACATCGATTTAGCAGGCCGAAAAGAGTCTTCTTTATGCTTCTCCTAGAGTCCTTCTTTTATTGAGGTTTTCTTCTACTTGCGGGGTGTTTCTGGGGTGAACTGGCAATTTCTTTTGGCTTCCTCATCTCTCTCTTCTTCGACGACCTTCTTCTTGTGCAGGGCTTCCGCTTCAGGCTCTTACATTAGCCTCAGCGATGAGATCTCTGCGGTGAGCTGGTCAATATAGTCCTAATATACAGGTGACGGGCTTCTCAGCACGGAGGGTTTTGTGGTTGGTGTGGCAAATGCACTTTCCATGGGTGTTTTTTTTAGTGAGTGGTTGGGGTGGTGTTGTTTCTAGGGTTGGATCAATTTTTTTGCCCGGTATGAACTTTTCCCAACTTGTTGGTGGGTTATGTGGATACCTGTTAGGGTTTGTATACTGAAAAGCATGCTTTGGGCTACTATGTATTAAAACCTTATTTTCTATTTTGAGGAGAAATTTAATATTGTCACATGGTTTGCCTTTTGTGATTATGGATGCTTATTCTTAAGCATATAATCATAAATTGAGCAAACAGTCTTCCTTCTTTAATGTAGACTGAACGGTGGATCCATGATCACAAAAGATCTTTATGTTGATTCCTTATAGAAGAAAATCAAGTTCTCAACCTAGATAGACACAGACAATCTATCGTGGAAGGTTGCTGTATTGATTCAAAGATCACGCCTATCTTGGCCAACTGATGGCACTCAGTGTGGTATAGCACTAAATTGGATTACATTGAGATATGTAGGGCTCAACTTAAAAAATTAAGCACATTGGGAGGCACAATCTCAATCCTCCTTGAAATACCTAACCTGGCCTACCATCCCTATATATAGGGGTGGAGATGACAAAAATGAAAAGCTCACAAGCACACAAAATTTGTCTCTCCCTGTGCACTGCTTATTAGTGATTTTTTAGTCTTCAACAAGTCTATAAAGCTTGATATAATATTTCCCACACAATATTCAAGCTATAGGAGGGACAAAGGTCAGAAGATCTCAAAGGTGAATTGTTGTGCAAGTGGTGGGGGTTGCAAGCAATCTACAACACTAATCAGAAACAAGAGTCTGCAAAACAAGATAACAATCTGATCTTTAGGAGCATGCCTAGGGATCTATTTTACATGGCAGCTGCTTGTCTAAATGTGTTCTAGTAGCAGAGTAATTAGATTTGTTAATTACATTTGAATATCATTCTATGAGATCCTCAACAGTCGAGGGGTTCCTTCAATGGAGCAGATCTCCCAGAAATACCATGGTGATGGCCAAGGTTCTTGTAATGTGAGAACGGAAGAAAGATAGAAAATGATTTGAGGGGGGTGGTTGTGGTTTTTGAATGTGGGGAAGTGGAATAATGAAGAGAGGGAAAGAGTGATGGAGGGAGTTATGGAGGTTGTGAGTAGCGGCTTTAGGGTTTTAGGTCTACGGTTGACAACTGTCACATTATGTGACTTCGGCTGTCAACCGAAGCTTTTCATTGCCTCCCTTCATCTTTTACCCTGGCATCGGCCTCTGCCCACAACATCAGCCCTTACTCTCTCCCTTTTTTTGGTCTTCCGTTTACCCTACAATTTTGCACAATTCCAACACACCAAGTTGCCTCCTAGCCAGCGCTCTAGTTATCGCCTTGGGCACGACGCTTTCCTTGCCCAAATCATGGCTCATCAACACAGTGGAGTTTCGGACACTCCACATGATCATCCAAATTTTGTTCATAGTAGAACTTCAAACTTTGTCCAATAACATTGAAAAATTTTCCCATCTTAGATTGCACGACTTACACTGCCGTATTGGGATACAAACTTGAACCACAAACGGACTCATCCATTTGGTAGATAGTATCCCTAACATAAATTTGAATCAAGATTTGTATAAGAACATATGTTGCCCAAACTTCATCTTCTTTGCCCTTGTGACTAAGTCGTGAGTTTTCTTCATCCTTTTTTTTTGTACAGGATAGAGTTGTCATATGCTTGTGGCCTTATCTCTTCAAGCTCTTGAATTTGGCATTTCCTGGCTTGTCCAGCGGAGTCCCATTCAAAGTTCATATCATGTACTACTCAGAACGTCGTATGCTCCAGTTTACAGGTAGCTGGCACAACTTGCCAAATAGTATCTGGTATGGTGACATTCCGAACGGGGTCTTAAAAGCTGTTCGGTATGCCCATAGTGCATCTTCCAGGTGCATACTACAATCCTTGTCCATCGGGCTTATTGTCTTTCTCAATACTAAATTTACGATCGTGTTGGATAATTCAGCTTGTCCATTAGCATGTGGTTGATAGGTAGTAAAAATACTATGGTGCACTAAATACCTCTTCAAAAGATTTTGCATTGTGGCATTGCATAAAGTGTGAACCTAGGTCACTTATGTTAACACTAGACATTCTGAACCGAGTGAAAATATTACTCTTTACGAAGTTCACCACGAACTTTGTGTCATTGGTTGGTGTTTCCTCGACTTCTACTAATTTGGACACATAGTCAAATGCAAGCAATATGTATTGGTTTATGCTCGAGCTAGGCAGATGATCCATAATGTCCATTCCCCAAATATCAAAATTTTCTATGGGCATAACAGGGGTTAAGCGCATCTAATTTCTCTTTGAGATATTGCCCTCGTTCTGACATTTCCCACAACACTTGCACATTTCGTACATGTCTTTGAATATAGTTGGCTAATGAAACCACAATCCAACACTTTCATTGCAGTCCGTCTGTGGCCAAAATGACCTCCATATTCCCTTCAGTGGCAGTGCTCGATAATGCTCATTTGCTTATATTCATCCATACATCTTTGAATAACTTGGTTAGAACATGTATTCTATAAGTATAGTTCATCCCATATGCAGTGCTGACTTCCCGCCTTTAGCTTGCTCGATTGGTACGAGCGATAATTTCTTGGGATTTTCTCAATATAAAGTAATTTAAAATATCAGCATACCAGGGCTCTTGAGTATTCATTTGGGAAGATGCTAGATGTTCATAAGAAAATGTCTCCTTAATTGGTACTCTATCTTCTTCTTGAATGATTCAGCTCGGGTGATCTACGACTAGGTTCTCGGCTCCACTTTTTCATTGATCTCAACATCATTCATGCAAAAGAAGAATCCATCGGATCATTATGGGCTTAGTAACCTTCTTGTTCATGGGGTACTTCAATGCGGCATGGTCTATGTAAAGTATGATTTTTCCAACCAATAGATACAAATGAAATGTTTCGAAAGCAATTATCATAACCGAAAGCTCATTCTTTGTTTTTAAGTAATTTCGTATGGCAGAATTCAATATCTTCAAGGCATAGTATATCACATAGCTTTCATTTCCTCTCTTCTACCGAAGGATAGCTCGCAAAATATATGCACTCGCATCACACTTTACTTCAAAGAGCATACCCTAATACGGGGGTTGGATGGCCGGTGTTGTGACCAAATTATCTTTCAAAATATGGAATGTCTTCTTACAATCCTCATCAAAGTCTTATTTCACCTTATTTTACAAAAGGTGAGTCATCGGTTAGGTTATATTGGCAAATTCCATCACAAATCTTCAATAAAAACATTCATGCCCAAGAAATCCATGCAATTGCTTCACATTATTCAAATATGGAAACTTTACAATGATATCTATCTTGACCTTTTCAACTTCAGTTCTTCTCTCGGATATGACATGCCCAAGAACGATTCCTTCTATGACCTTAAAGTGGCATTTCTCATAGTTGAGTACTAGCATTCGGACACACCTCTTCATTACCAACTCCAAATTCCTTAAAAAAGATTCAAAGTTCTTACCATAGATGGTGGATTCGTCCATAAACATCTTAATACAGTTCTCAATAAGGTTTGAGAAAATGCTCATCATGCATCGCTGAAATGTGCTTGGAGGGTTACACAAATCAAAAAGCATCCTTCTATAGGCAAAATCCTTAAGGAAGATTTGCATATAGCCCGAGTACCAATCTAGGAAGCAAAACTACTTGTTGCCCATCACCCTTTCCAACATCTCGTCGATAAATGGCAACAAAAAATTATTTTTTCTTATCCTTTGTTATTCAGCTTCCTGTAGTCAATGCACACCATCTCGTTTGGAGTCTCATGGTTATCTTCTCATGCTTCTCATTTTCAACCACTTGAATGCCCGACTTCTTGGGCACAACATACACTGGGCTTACCCATTGACTATCGGCTACTGGACAGATAATGCCTAGATCCAACAACTTCAGTATCTCCTTCATGACTACCTCTTTCATAGCTGAGTTCAGCTCCCATTGAGGTTTTCCTTGTGGGCACAACATCTTCTTCCAGGTGAATGTGGTGCATGGAAATAGTTGGGCTTATTCCCTTAATATTGGTCTGAGTCCATCCAATTGGGTCCTTACACATTCCCAAAACTCCTCTGACCCGATCTTATTCTCCAATTGTCAAATTGAAACTTATGATTAATGACAGAGTGTCTTTGTCTCTAAAATACATGTACTTAAGATGCTTGGGCAATGACTCTAGTTTCAATTTTGGGGCTCTGTCCAGGAAAGACACCTACCTCTCCTCTGGATTTAGTGTTGGTATGTTGAGGGGCTCTGCTCTATGTTATCTTTTAACTTTAGTTTTTAAGTCGTTGATTGCTTGGACATTATCTGAATCTTCTTTTAGGGCTCTATTCTCCGTTATGTCTTCTTGGATCACACAATCAAGTGTCTTCCATAATAATGTGTAGCCAACGCTACACCACAACTTACTCAACAGAGTCAACACACTTCACTATTTAAGTGTCATTGGACTGCTTCATTGTTTTGTAGAAGTCAAAGGTCACAGTCTCGTTTGCAAATTCACACGTTAGCTTGTATGTATCGTGTGCGAGCAGTTTTCAAGAATGCACTATAAGAAATATGCTCATAGACTACGGTTATTACCCGTAGTCTATGTGTTGAAAAAATAGTAGAGACTGATGGTGTAGTCTATGCTCCAGGTATTAGACTACGGTTTATAAACCGTAGTCTATGTAGTATTAAACACTATGGTTAATACCCGTAGTCTAAGTGTAAAAAAAAACCGTAGAGATTGATGGTGTAGTCTATGCTCCAGGATATAGACGACGGTTTATAACGGTAGTCTATGAAGTATTAAACACTACAGTTATTACCCGTAGTCTATTAATTCGAAACCGTAGTGGAAGGTTATCTAGGACTACAGTTTTTGATTAAAAACCGTA
>JAYDZE010010259.1:0-10437 GCA_034509125.1 Monilaria moniliformis
TATATAACTAAAGATATGTATATATTATATTTTTACATAAATATACACATATTTTTGGATTTTTTTATTTTCGGTTTTTTTTTCGGTTTTTCGGATAATTTTATGATATTTCGATTTTTTTCGGTTCGGATCGGTTTTCATAGTTCGGAATTCGGTTTTTTGGGTTTGGTTTTTCGGGTAATTCGGTTCGGTTCGGTTTTAATTTTAAAAAAAATTTGATTTTTCGGTTCGGTTCAGTTTGGACAAAAAACCGAACCGAAAACCGAATGCTGACCCCTGGCAAAATCAACTAGTTGGTGGCTACTTGATTTGTTGGTGTCTGTGTCATAGTGTCATTGATTTCTACTTAAGGCATTTTTTGGCCCTTCACTTAAAATTGGAGAGTTTATGGAATACCTATGGTTCCTCAAAAACCAAGAGATGTCCCATTAAATACTAGAGTTTTTAGCCCTTTCCTCTCCCAAAAGAAAATAACATAATATTAAACTAAAACACAAAGATTTATGTCTTGGGCTTTGCCACAAGAACTTGATCGAACCTTGTCCAAGAATGCTATCGCATATTTGACTATTTGAGTCCAAATATGAATATTAACCTCTAGCTTTGCAGCATCTTGAACGAGCAAGGAGACATGTCACTTCCACATTCCACCTAAAAATTATTTTCAAGAGAGTCATCGATCTTGTGTTTATTTCTTCACAAAGACTCCCATACAAACATCCGGACCAGGAAAGCGTTTACTTTGAATGACGTGATAGATTAATATAACATAAGACTGAGTATTTAAATGATACGATTGTCAAACAAGACCAAAATTAATCAATCTATCAGAATAACAATAGAATAGCTGAGTTTATTTTTACCAATCCATCTTATTACTCAAAATAAACATTACCTAGATGTCATATTTTTATTTTTTTAATTTTTATTGGTTATGTTCTTAGGTTGTCCAATTATATTGTATAGGTGCTTGGAGAATATTTTGGAGTTGGCTTGATGGGATCAAGAGTAGATTCTTTATATGCTTGTTTTATAGTAATTCTCGATATTTCTAGTAAATTTATGGACTCCATATAAAATACAATTATTTTATAACGTTGCATATATTAATGCTTACCAATCATCAAAAAATGTTGTTATATAGAGCCTAACCTTTCTGAAGTCATTTCCTTCAAATCAATGCCTAACTAAAGAAATTTCAAATAAAAAAAATAATTTTTGGGTATTGAATACTATAATTTAATTACGGGCTTGCATTTCAAAATAAAAATATATATTAGTCAAGTCCATTAGTGGAAATATAGAATTTCAATGCCTCAGGCCTCATTTACTAATTTCTTTGCACATTTTCCCTTTACTTTTTATTTGTTTAGAAAAATTATAACAGCATTAATTTGATCAAGGAATAAAATAAAATAAAACGAAAAAGATTAAATAAAACAAAGTGAAAAAATGTTATTTTTATATAGTCGAAAATATGTTCCTTTTTTTAGAATTGAAATATGTTCTTGTAATATGGTGGCATAGTGGTGTCATTGGATAGTACATTGGCGAAGATCATAAATTAAATCTTATTAGCATTTTTTGAAACTAATCTATGGAATATGTGATGATTAAAATTTAATTATAATGGGTCCTTTAAAATTTAAATTCTTGCTTCGAATCATAGAAATACAAAAGTCCCTTCAAATTCTGTAAAAAAATTAGACTTTTCAAATCAATATGCAGATTCACATCTTTTCATAGTCAAACTAAATTTAGACACATGCATTGTGACATGACTTACAATGTGCAGTCTCAGATGTCATCATTAAAAATAATATTTCATCAACGAGAAGTTTGTAACGTTTAGAAGTTGCACAAATCGAGGAGGGTACTTTTTATATGAAAGATAAATAAAATTAAAGGGTTCTCTCGGAACACTTATTATAGCATTTTGACAGTCACTACATTTATAAGTTCACTAAAAATAATCATCAATAGACAACACATATTTTAATACATAATTAGTAAAGTAAAAGAAACAGAGAGAAAAAATTGTTAGAGGGAGAAAAAATGATTGGTAAAGTAAGAGAGAGAATGATAAAAAGTTATTGAAGAGAGAAAAAGTGGTAGATTCTAGTGGTATAAATTATAAATAGGTTGATATTTAGAGGTATTTTATTGTAAGATATTTTTTTAAAAATAGAATGAGACTAATTTTGATGAACAAATTTAAATGGAAAAACAATACTATTTTTAGTGGATGGAAATAGTATTATAATTGAATTTTTTTAATATCGTAAGAACTTGTGGCTACTATTTTCGATGTGTTATAAGTAAATCTTGCTCCCGTATAATAACATGTATATCACATAGAAGAGATTAATCGTATTTGTAAATTTAGATATAATAAATTCAAATTTATAAAAAAATATTGATGAAATTCGGATTCGAGACATTTAATATTAAAATATTACTTTATATTGGATTGCAAGTGGCTGACACTTACAACTTTGTTTGCTTTCGATTGGATACTCGCCATCTCTATGTTGTTAGGTTAAAGAGGATACTTATCATCCATTTGGGAAACTCAGATTTGACGTATGTGGCTCATAAACTTAACCTTATTTCTCAATTATTCAATACATTCAATTCGAGCTGCCCACATTTACTATGGTTTTCATAAATGTCGGCTACTCCACTCCATCTCCCAACACGTTAGAAACTACATCGGGAATGTCGACAGAGGTTGAACCATAATATATAGATGGAGAAAGATTCAAATAATACTTTTTTTAATGAGAACGTAAGAATCGATTGTACTGAATGCATTACATACATTGAATGTTTAATAAAGTATTGTATGTTATTATAGTGTTCTCATAGTTCATATATTTTATACGTTAAGTACATTGTTCTCACGTTCTCGTAATAAAAAAATCATCGCAATACCAATCAAAATGTTATTGTTTTCAATGAAGATCAATATCCCACACTTTAGTAGTATCAAAGAGGCTAATGCAAGATGTTATTTCACATTGTCACGATGTACTTTGTAACACAGCATGATGTCCACGCCACTTCTGCTTGTCATGGACAATGGCATTTATTTGTTAAAAATTGACAATTATATAAAAAAATCAGAACAATTGAAAATTTTATCTAATTAGAGACATAATTTTTAATTCATATACAAAATCGAAATTGAATAAAAGTTTGTGCATTTAATTAAGCACAACTACCTCAATAATATTTACGATATCATCACATGTAAAATAATCTTAATATTTAGACCTATCTTACTATGATAATGTGTGATATCACCATCACCATAATAATTCATGAAATATCAATAATCACATATATATTATGCGTGTATTACTCTACTATATGGGAGTGAGTATATATGAATTGTAGTTGGGCATACATTGTTGTCACACAATCATTTGGGAGTTGCGAAAATCACCGCCGGGACCCGCCGCCCCTAAAGTGGCCGTGGCCCGCCGTCACATCCAATTGATAGACGCCCACCACCAATATCTACACTACTATAACACTAATTACTCTTCACTATGATATGATTGGACCATTGTGTTTTTTTAGTTTGGGGGGCCTAATTTTTCACACACAGTTTCATTTCTGTCTCTTGATGCCTGCTTCGCTTGGGCCCACCACCCACATGGCCATACACCAACCTTGCCGGACCTCTCTCTCTCCCTCCCTCCCTCCCATTGATACACTAATTATCAACTCTAATTATTGCAATTTACTTCTCAAACAGTTTGATAATGTGATTAGTTGGAGTAATTTTGATAAGGTAAATGGGATCGAGCTTGCAGTATTGTCGCTAAAATTACAACACAACTTTTTTTCACCCGACATCCTTACTTGGAAATTAGTTATCTCATAATTTCACACGTCGAGAAGGTGTTATAGCAGAATTGAATTTGACGTGAGAAATGATAAACATGAATTACATATACGTAAGTAAAGAGATACATCCAAGTGGATCATCATGATCTTCACCTCACTCAAAATCCGGCCAAATTCATTTCATTTACCATTCCAATGTATTATTTCGCTATATATATATATTTATTTATAAATAATATTTAATAAATTATATAATTTGTGCTAACTGCAATGACATATACCATACAATACAGTTTGTGATGAATTGATTGAATTATTTTCTTCTAGCATTTTTGCTTTCAACAGTGTTTTATTAATTTTTGGCATGGGTGAAAATTACTAATCTGGGTCACTAAAATTTAAAGCCAATATAAGAAAGAATGTCTGATTTATCATTTCAAGAACGTGACGTGACACTCGAAAATTGTGTTGACATAAAATTTTGGATGTACCTACAATTTTACCCAAAAGAATGGATTTATTATAAAAAATGCAAACTTTGATACACTCATATGCGCCATATGTTTAGTCTATTAAATATTAATTATATATGATTATTAATTGAGATTAATAAACTCTACTTAGATTTCAATAAACCTAGCATGGGGATATTGAACCCTAATTGGATTTAATTTAAAATAAATAAATAATACATTCGAATATGCGGCGAAGCTAGAAAATTAGGGGGGAATCTTCTCCTAGGGGCATTGGAATTTTTTCGTAAAATAAATTAGAAAGAACAACTAATAGCAGTTAGTGATAAATAAGATAAAAAATGAAATTTTTTCACTGAACTTTGAAATTTAAGGGGGGATTTGCCCCTCCGAAGGCCTATATAGCTCCGCCCCTGCGAATATGTGCATGGAATATGTGTATCTATTGATTGAAATGTTACACTGTATGTATTCTTTGGTTATTTGATGTTAAATGGTGTCTAAATATTGTTGAAGACGATCGATGATATGATGGTGCAATAGTGATCAATTAATTAAAGATTACAAGCTACCACAATCATGATTAATTTACAGGCAATTCTGATTACGACTTAGATTAGACTTACTAGAAACTACGTGTCGCACTGATATAGAGAGTGCCTTGAATAATAAAACGATGTCTACTAGATTAATAACACTTATATATATTTTATATTAATAATATTAATATATATATATATATAAATACATATTTGATATGAATTAATATTATTACACAGTTTTGTGCGTTTACAATATCACTTGAAATCCTTTTGAGGTATAATACTAAATAATACTTCCTACGTCTATAAAAAATTTATCATATTGAAGGGTATAAGTTTTAATAAAATGAATGATAATGTGTATGTGAAGTAAGAGTTTCATTATAAATGTGTGTTGTGTGTTGTGCGTTGTGTGGACCTTAATTACTATTATAAATAAAAAGTGAGAATTTTTTTGTGGACGGACTGAAAAGCGAATTGTGACTAATTTTTAGTGGATGTGGGAAGTATTTCATTTGTAAGGTTGTAGTAAATTTGGTATATATTTCCTTTGTCCCTAAGTAATAGTTTATTTTTTTCTATTTTGGATACATATAAACTTGCCTATTTTCATTTATATACACTACTCCATAACATATTATTCTTAAATAATCAACTTATTTATTATTTATACCACATGGCCCATCAGTTTCTCCACTTACAATATATTTACTAATCATTAATAAAACTACATTTAAAGTGAAACATTTTTTTCACTCATAATACACTCAATAATTTTTATTAAATACTGTGTCATACATATCTAAGACCATTCTTTAGTGAGGAAGGGAATAATTAATATTCCATTCATCCAAAGAAGTTGAATAAGAATCCCATTTTTGTTGTAGCTTCAAAATGATTAATTTGATTCAATGTTATGTGTGAAAAAGTGGTACCATTTTTTTTATAATAATCATAATTATGATGGGTCCAATAATAACAATATTAGTAAATAAATAATACTCCCTCCGTCCGTGATAAACCGACCCCTTTTGACTGGCACGTGTTTTAAGAAATTGTTTTACTTTGTTAATAAATATGAATGAAAGTGAGTGAAAAAAGTTAGTGGAATATGAGTCTCACTTTTATATATTAGTTTTATAATGAAATGTGTGTGTAATGAGTTAGTGGAGTGTAGGACCCATTTACCAAAAATTGAAAAAGTGAAATGAGACATTTTATTGTGGACGTCCACTTTTGGTAAGTGATACATTTTATGGCGGAGGAAGGGAGTAATATTTAGGATTACAATTAATCAATTGGGCAACATATAGGTATTAAAAAGAGAACATGTAAGTTTTCTTGCGGACATACCAGAATAACAAAATGAATAAGTACGTAGTTCGTGAAAGAGAATATTACAAAATGTTTCTTCCTACAAAACTATGCAATATTATATTTGACCAAATAAAGTACATTTAATATTGTGTTAGTTAAAAAACTAGAACAAAGACTTGTGCTTGTGAGAACCTCTATACAATATATTTTACTCCCTTTTGTTTTGAACGATGCGTACATATATATACATATATATTATGTTGATAGAGGTGAGGTTAGTGATGATAGTTGAGTGCGTGTGTGTGTGTGTGTTGGGAAACAGCTCCCGCGGTGTTTTCGCGCGCTCAGAAAAGAGGGACCCTTACACGGTTACACCCCTTTATTATCACCCGATGTGTCTTGCGTCGTCTACACTGTGCTTGTACTTCCTTTGTTCCCACTAGTTGTCACTTGTTCCCTCTTTGTGTTGCTTCTTGCTTGCCATTCATATCTAATTATGGAGCGATTGGGGAAAAACATCCATGGAGGTTTGAGCGAAAATCAAATAAACTTTCATCGTTATGGTTAGTGCAGTTTATGCTTATTGTATGCGAAATAGTGCGCATATATCATAAATCAAATAATGTGAGTAGAATAGATACACGTAGGCAATAACAGAGTCAGACATTTTATGCTGGATCGAAGAAGATATATTTTTAAAACTAATAATCATTAATTAAGTTTAAAATAACTTCACATGATTAAGTTTAGAG
Organism: Monilaria moniliformis; assembly: GCA_034509125.1. Lineage (NCBI taxonomy): Eukaryota > Viridiplantae > Streptophyta > Magnoliopsida > Caryophyllales > Aizoaceae > Monilaria > Monilaria moniliformis. Next base: position 6,940 of record JAYDZE010010259.1, read on the forward strand.
AATTAACATGGACCCCACAAAAAAGGAAAGAAGAAGAAAAAGATTAACTTTTCCATGTTTTGGTAAGAATTAAGACCTTAGTGTCTTTTTCATTATGAACAAAAACAAAACATGGGATAAGTATATACATACACATGTAGGATGTAGTTAAAATATTTTTTTTCTATTGTAAGTATTTTAGTACATTGCACAAAATATATAAATTTATTGAATTCGCTGTAAAATTTACTGCTAAATAATATGAATTTTCGGCCCCTTTGAGAATTCTAGCCTAGATGGTGCATGGTGCATCCACCGTAAATTTTCACGATCTAAGGGCTGTCAGTGATATTAAGAATACTAACAATAAAAACGGTACCAATTTAAACCCTCTCTTATAAATATATACAGGAAATTGTTTAAATAATAACCTTTAATTATTGTGAGAATGGATAATCATTTTCAGTTATTTGATTTTTGCGAAAATCTAAAGTGAATGCTCTTTTTGCTGGATAAATGCATAATTGGTTGGAAATGTATTTTTTAGTACAGTTAATTTCGCAATGAATATAATTACTTTATACGTTTAGAGCAACACTATTCTCACGTCAAAATTCTCATGATAACCAAAACCTATATATGTAATATATGTGTGTGTGTAATGAGATGGTTAGATAAAACATATTTCTCATGTATTAACTAAAAATAAATTTAGACTATTGATCTTTTCTATGATCTAGGATTTAAAAATCATAAAATCTAATATATATATAAAAATATTGTAAAAACAATATAAATGTAACATATATAAAAATCATTAGCATAAAAAAAACATTAATGTATGCACAAAAAATATTTAATTTCGACTATTGATTTTTTTCTCAATAGTTTTTATAAAACACATGTCCTTCCCTGCGCACTACCCTATGAAGTGCGAGAAAGTAACTACAAAATAATCCTTTCCTATTTTAGTCAATTCTTCTATCTAAATCACTATCAATTTACCTATTCATATTCATTAGATAATTAGTCATCATGCCTCTTTTAGTCAAAGTAAACATTGAAATTTAGATTGATGAAGAATATTTGAACCAAGCCATAAATGACAGTTGTTAGGGACTAATTGATTTACCAATAATACTAAGCAGCTGGATGTTAGACAAACATTTAGACCAATCAAAAAATGATTAGGGAAAGTAATTATGTGATAGATGGTAATCAACGCAGCTGTTATAATAATTTTGACTAATTAATTATTTCTCATCGGGTCCCTTATATAATGACAATAGCTGGGGCTGTTTAATCAGTTTTTGGTTATCGGTTATAAACGATAACCGAATTGGAACCGACAATTATCGGTTAATCAATAATCAAAAAAACAAGAATCAGTTCGGTTTTGGTTATGAGGATTTATGTGTTTTCGGTTCGGTTATAAACGATAACCGAATTGGAACCGACAATTATCGGTTAATCAATAATAAAAAAAACAAGAATCAGTTCGGTTTTGGTTATGAGGATTTATGTGTTTTCGGTTATCGGTTAAAAAGGTCGGTTCTCAGTTATAACCCATAACCGGTTAGGAACCGAAATTAAACTAATTTCTAATTTACTTTTAATTTTAAATCTCTGTCCTAAATTCTATAGTTCAACCCTACGTGATTCAGTAAGTTGTGTTTCACTCACTAAATTGTTGGAAAGTACTATTACAAATAAAGTTGGAAATTATAAAAGTCAAGGAAAAAATCATATTTCATTGCATTCACGACTTTGCTAGCTAATATTTTATTTAAAACTACATTTGAGATTTATTATGCTTTTTAGTGTTCTGTTAAACTAAAAAAACATAATAATGTTAATACTGTGATTTACTGAATACCGTACTTTTGTATTGTACATTTTAGATTTACTGAATTACTGTGCTTTAGGTTGGTGTCTCCTAATCATGTTAGTATATGATTTTACATTCCATTTTATGTAAAAAGATATAGCTAAATTCCATTTTTATGTATTAATAGCTAAATTCCATCTTGTGAAAAAATCGAGAAATATAGGGAGGAATTTTTTTTCTTAATATTTTTAAATAAATTTTATATTCATAATATGTATAAAAAATGTATGTGGTGCAGTGGATTAAGTGTTTCATAATATTCAATATATTAGAGATTCAAATCATACTTTGAATAAAATAAGGATTTTTAATTTTTGTAATGCAGTTCCGGTTCTTCCCTTGTGCCTTCTACCGGTTTGGTTAACCGACCAACTCGATTCGGTTATAATCGAACCAGCCAAATAAGGCGCCCTAATAAGAACTAGAGTGAACCCAAGTTAGCCTGCAAATTATATTATTAGAGAGATTAATCATATTATTAAATAACCTCAATCAAACGCTAGTAGTTGAATTCGAAAAAGTGATTGTTTCTCGGATTCTTGTAGCTAAGTCAATAATTTAATTAGGACAAGATTAACAGCATCTATATACAACCAATGCTAAACAAGTCTCTTTCACTAATTATATTCTTTTCTTTCTTTCTTCACTGGTAAGTGGTAACTAATTATATTCCAAAAAATGACACATTTTACTAAGATTTAATTTCTATTGTTAAGTTAATAGATTCGTACAAACAGGTTGGTTATTCTATAAATCCGCTCTTAAAATATAAAATACAGATTATTAAAATACAAATTAATATATATGGGTTTATTGTGGAAAAAGATGAATTCATATCAATTATACTTACGCCCTTCGTGGGAATCGAACCCATAAGGCCATATAACCACAAAATTAAGATGATATTTCAATTTGATATAATATACTGAAAAATATTAAATTCGTTGTAATTAAAATGAGGAATTCATAATTTCTTGGATCTAAACATAAACACACTGTCATAAATTTTTTCAATAGAAGGGTCGGAAATGATTATCATATTAGACATAATAGTTATAGTTTGGTTGTGTTATAAAAAGAATGTTGTATGATTACACATTAATAATATAAACTAACAATTATTTTCAACCATTAGATTATAAAGAGCTATGATGAGCTTAATACAAGTATATTTTCACAACAAATTCATGATCATGTTTAACAACGAATTCGTTAATTCATAGTTTATTCATCTAATAAGATGATTGTAGATCTTTATGATCGAATGATTGAAATAGTTTTCACATTACTCACAACAAGAAGGATTTTTATGTTTTCTTTCTATTTGGCTCTCTCTCTCTCTATCTCTTGTGCACGTGCGCGCACAAAAAAACACACACACACACACACACACTATACATATATATATAGGTCATGTTATACTAAGAACAGTCCTATGTGGTTGAACTAAGACCAAATCTCGACCATTAGATTACATCAACGGATGATCAGGATTGTGTTATACGTGACAACATTATATTTCGACGGCTACAGCATTATAGGGGTAAATTCGTAAACGAATTTGGTGAGCGCGGTAGTTAATGTTGGCAAGTCCCGCTAATTTCGGCCATAATCTTTTCCATATCTACTCT
>JAYDZE010010270.1:0-10437 GCA_034509125.1 Monilaria moniliformis
CTTGGTATCGTGGATTCTGAGTTGCTCAGCGTCTCCAGCTGACCAACGATTCTTACGACAACGACGAATTTAGCAAATAAAAAGAGTGTGTTGAGATAAGGGGGGAGAAAGAAATGATTGAGAGTGTGTTGTGTGTGTGATTTGAGGAAATAAGGGAGAATGTATTTATCGATAGTGAAAAAAGGGAAAGGGGAAAAATGGTATGTAAAACCGTCGATTTTCTGCAAAACTGCCAGTTTCTCTGCCAAAAACCGCCGGTTTTGCAGTGGAAACCTTCTAAATACTCTGCCGTCTATACCGCTGGTTTCGGTTCCAAAATTTGGGAACCGTAACCGAACCGCCGGAACCGAATTCACGGTTCCGCTTTAACCATGTTTGCCGGTTCCGGTTCCAAAATCGAAACCGCCAGTTCCAAAAAACCGGGCATCCCTAGCTTCAAGTTATTTTTTGAAATTTATTTTAATTTCAATCTATTACATGGTATATGCTAATGACTCAATCTGCCAAATCATCTCAATGGATAAAATCTTTCGAATACACATTTAATCTAATAACAAATATCAGTCATCTTTATAATTCTAGAAATCTATATATTTTATTTCAATGTTCTATTTATATATTCATAAGAGTAATTAAAATTTGGACTCTATACAACTCGAGCTTTTCTATGAGTGTGTGTGTGCGTGATTCAAGTATGTGATTAAGGCCGGTGGGGTTGGGGATGGAAATTAGATATGGAAGCAGAAGAGATACTTAAGACATTTTAGATAAATGGCAAATAATTCGAGTTGCTTCATAATATGTTATGTTCTACAGCTGTGTTTATCTCATCATGTGGATTGAAGACACTTAGTCAAACAATTGTCATAGATTTGATGAGGTTCGAGTCTTGTATCATCACTTTGATTCTTTTATCACAATGCAAAATGTGGCCATAAGTCAAGTCATCACTAGAAAACAAGTAAACACAAATTAATAACTTCCTATAAATTATGAAGCTAAAACAACCATTGTTTCTCCTTATATCTTCATACACATAGTTTGTCAAGATCAAAGCTGATTGCAAAAGGATCACATTGATGCTTATTTATTTCACAACATTGGAAATCTTATCAAGATTCTCCTTTAACCAATCAACAAAACTCCTTCTGTGACACTAGCCAAACTCTTGGATCGAAGATTCATCACTCTAGCTTTGTAGCTCTCATCTCCACCTTCTCCACAATCCCACTCTGATCCTTGTCCAATCTCAGCCCCACTCCCCACAACTCAGCAATGTACCTCTGGTTGAGGAATTGGTCAGCAAAGTAAGGCCTGCACAGGAAAGGCACTCCATTGCACACACCCTCCTTTGTCGAGTTCCATCCACAATGGCTGAGGAAACAAGCCACACAGCACCTTCTGTTGAATTTCCCACCCTACCATTTGTTGGAATAGAAGTAGAAGACAAAGCTTGGATATCAAGTCTAAATAGCAGAAAATGGTTAACACTATTTTTTTCTTAGTACATTCTGATGTTTGGGGCCCTGTACCCACTTTTGGTGGTCAAAACTTCAAGTATTTTTTGAAAACTAAATCTGAAGTTTGCCAGAAATTTGTTCAATTTTACACCATGATTCAAAATCAATCTCAAACCACTATTAAGGTTCTTCGATCGGATAACGGGGGGGAATTTGTTAACACCTCAATGACTCAATTTTTCCAAGAAAAAGGTATTGTCCACCAAACTACCTGCCCACACACACCCGAACAGAATACGGTAGCTGAGAGAAATAATCATCTTCTTCTAGAAATGACCCGGGCCTTCCTTATTGAATCTTAGACACCCAAACATTTATGGCCTGAAGCGCTTACCACTTCTGCCTATCTTCTCAACCGTCTTCCCACAAAAATTCTAGACCTAAAAACACCTCTTAACATTCTTTCCGCCCATGCCAAACTACCTCCGCCTCTTACCCTTTCACCTCGTATCTTTGGTTGCTCTATGTTTGTCCATATTCCAAAACATGAGCGAATTAAGCTTTCTCCATGTGCCCTTAAGTGTGTTTTTGTTGGTTATGGTGTCAACCAAAAGGGCTATCGATGCTATGATCCAAAATCTCGTCACATCTTCACCACCATAAATTGCGATTTTTTAACTGAGTACTTTTATCACAACCACCATAGTAGTCAGGAGGAGAGAATAAATAACTCTGACTCCTTAAGCTGGTTGCCTATGCCCATGCCACATGCTGAACCTGCAGAAACCCAACACGAGTTAGTTAACAGCTCCACTTCGAATGCTCATAACTCAGAACGACCCTCAAATCTTCGTGGTTCCCTAACCTCTCATCCGTTGTTGGTACCTGAGGTAAGGGATACTGAACCCAATGGAGATATTATGTTTGAGACTAACTTACCCCACGAGATGGTTTCTGAGTCGAGAGAACATGTTGAGGACACGACAGTTGATGGAGATACAAGACAATATATTTTGCCCCCAAGAAGTACGAGGGGTATTCCTCCCAAAAAGGTATTACCCCAGAGAAAATCTCGAAGAAATCAAAATATTATGTGGTCAATATCGCGAGAGGAGGTTTGACTGAGATGGCAAATGCCTTTGAAGCAGCCTTGCATGAAGAAGAAGAAATTCCACAGACTGTAAGAAAAGCCATGGAATCAAAACTCTGGAGAGAGGTAATGCAGAAAGAGATTGAAGCATTGACCCGAAATTGCACATGGGAAAAATGTGAACTACCGCAAGGCAAACGACATGTCGGCTGCCGGTTGGTCTTCACTATCAAGAGAAGACCGGATGGATCTATCGAGCGATATAAGGCCCGATTAGTAGCAAAAGGATCTACTCAAACATATGGAGTAGACTATTCGGAAACCTTTTCCCCAGTGGCCAAAATGAACACGGTTCAAGTGCTAACAGAGATTGGCCTCTCCACCAATTTGATGTCACTAATGCCTTCCTTCATGGCGAGCTGGAAAAGGAGGTATACATGGAGGTACCACCAGGATTCTCAGAAGAATTCAGACCAAGGGAAGTTTGCAGGTTGAAGAGAACGTTGTATGGTTTGAAGCAATCTCCGAGAGCCTAGTTTGGGAGGTTCACCTCAGCGATGACACGCTATGGGTTACACCAAAGCAACTCAGATCATACGCTATTCCTGAAGAGATGAGGTGACCACATTACTTTTATAATAATATATGTTGATGAGATGATTATTACAGGCGATGATGTAGAAGAAATCGAGAGATTGAAGGCTAGCCTATTCACTGAGTTTGAGATGAAGAGTCTTGGGGCACTAAAATATTTTTTGGGCATTGAAGTTCTCAGATCAACTAAAGGGATTTTCTTATGCCAAAAGAAGTACATTCTCGACCTCCTCGTGGAAACTGAGATGATGGATTGTAAACCAGCTAATATGCCAATGGTTGTCAATCATGGACTACAGATGACAGATGGAGCTGAGTTGGCTGATCGAGGAATATATCAATGCTTAGTGGGAAAACTTATCTATTTTTCTCACACTAGACCAGATATCGCATATGCTGTTGGTGTCATCATCCAGTTTATGCACCAACCACAAGCTGATCATCTAGAAGCTGCCATTCGAATTGTGAGATATTTAAAGGGCACCATTGAACATGGAATCCTCTTTCAGAAACATGGACATTTGATATACATGGCTACACAGATGCAGATTGGGCAGGCAATCCAATGGACAGGAGATCGACAGCTGGATATTTCACATTTGTAGGCAGAAATCTCGTGACTTGGCGAAGCAAGAAGCAAAAGGTGGTGGCGCTCTCAAGTGCCGAGGCCAAATTCAGAGGCATCAAGAGTGGATTGACTGAAGTGTTGTGGCTCCGGAAACTTATCAGTGAGATTGGGTTTCCACCATTATAGATATGTCGGATATATTGTGACAACATGACTGCTATCAGCATCTCTGAGAATCCAGTCCAGCACGATCGAACAAAGCATGTTGAAGTAGATCGACATTTCATCAAAGAAACAATTGAGAGACGGATCATAGAGTTACCATATATCAGATCTGGAGATCAACTTGCATACATCCTAACTAAAGCTGTAAATTCCAAAGTTTTTGGAGAAGTTCTGTGCAAGTTAAGTGTCGGTGACCCCGTAACTTAACTTGAGAGGGAGAGTTGGAACAGAAGTAGAAGACAAAGCTTGGATCTAAAGTCTAAACAGAAGAAAACAAAAGGAAAATCTCATAAGATCAAATAATAGTCAACTTACCCTAACTAGTTAGGATTTTCTTGTAACTCCTATCAAGAACAATATGCTTTCCCTATAGAGCTATTCCTACACTAGAAACTACTCTATAAGAAAGTGTAACCTGTAATATTTGAAATCATTAAGAAATGAAGAACTAAAGCTATTTCTCTTCTCCAAACCTATGCTAACACCATCTTCCCGTGATTATTCACTCTCTCTTTGAATCCCTTGGGGTAACATTTCTCGACATCTTGGGTCATGTCCTTCATCATAACCCACATGAAAGGCCTTCTGGAATGTTCTAGGCCAAGAGCCAATTCTTGAAACTATTTCTCAACAAAGAGAGTGATGCTGGTTGATATAGAGTAAATGTGGTGGGTGCTAATAATTTGCTGGATAGAGAACAGAAGAATGGAAAGGGGAAAGAAGAACAGAACGCTGGAACAAAAGAAACAATAAACAAATAAATAACAAGAACAATAACTCATCTTAAAACTAAGAGGCCACTCCTCCGAAGAGGTACACAACATATGCTGAAACTGAATTCTATTTCTTGACCAAATAAAATACATTTAACAAAGCCCAATTTATAATAAGCTACTAACAGATTCTTACTTTGAATAAAACTCCTAAACCTATTTCTAAGACACAACTAATAACAAGACTCATGATAACAATAAACAACTAAATAATAATTAATAAACTAAATAGAATCCAGGAAATGCAAGAAACTTCTACTACAGATCGATATCACTGGTCCAACCATGACAGACTGGCCGAGTCATTCGGCCAGAAGAAACCTGCTGATTGTGACACATTCTGGAAGCAACTTGATCGCTTCGGCCTCCAATTCATGTGATGAGTTGCAGACTGTCCAATCCGGTAGGGTCTCTTTGTTTGTTTAGTGCCGGAACATGCCTTGTTGTGATGTAGTATCGCCCATCTGTTGAAAGATATATGTGGACTAGATTAAGATATATATTGGATATGACTTTGATTAATTAATAGTTGGACTTATTAATTAACTAAAACAGACAAAAGATAATAAGCCCATAGGCCCATGGCCTGTTGGTGCTATTATATATATTTCTCTATTGTAGAAAAATAGAGAGAGAATTCAGTTTATGTACTTTCAAAATTCAGAAAAGAGAGAACATGAGGGAAACCAATCTTTTGTCAGTTATAATACGAGAGGTTCAATACAAATTTCCTAGCTTTATGTATTGAATTGTTGTGCCTGAAATTGTTCCTGCATCGGATCAAAAGTGCACGTGGATACCGATAGTCATGAATTTATCTGCAGATTCCGATCAACTGCTCAAGAGATTGCACAACAAGTAAGTTATTCTAACTGTTTTAATTTAACTGCTCAACACATGAATTAAGTAATGAATCTAGATCTGTAATTCTTGTCTGTTGTTTTCCGCTACGTAATCATTAGATGTTGACAAGAATTTCTGACAGTGGTATAAGGGCCCGGGGCTCGACTCATAATTAATTTTGTGTGCTAATTATTTGTGGATTGATTTTAGAAATTAAATTTTGGAAATTACTATGTAATTGGGTTTAATATTGAAATTAGATTTCAATTGCAATTTTGAGAATAATTTTGACTGGAATTAGATTACGATCAACAAAATATGGCCACTATCGAAAATTTCCGACAATAGCGTGACGATGGCTGGTCGAAGATGTTGGAGACGTCGGCTAGGCGGAGCGCGGCAACCGGAGGAGCGACGACTGAAGCGATGGTCGCTCAAGCCACCGCATTTCCATTGAAAAATAGCCACGACGTCAAGACTGCTTGGCAATCTACAGCGGCGACGAATGGTAGTGGTGATGGCTTGTGATGCGTCTGCGTTCGAAGGGAGGGTCGCGTTTCTCGGTCACCCGGCGTGGCAAGGGAACGACGGGGAAATCTCTGGCGAACTACTGCTACTGTTGTACGCCATCGACTTCTGTTCTGGGATCCAACGGCGTGGGTCACCTCAGCGGCGGTCAGTGGCTGTGCTGGCGTAGGTCAGCAACGAAAACACGAGATCACTGTCGGAATCGATGCATCGCCGTGGCGGCGGCGCGACAAGGGAGAATAAATAGTGGCAGCGGCGGGCTAAGGGTTGAACATCCTAGCTGTTAACTGACCTGGGTCGAATCCGCAGATTTTCAAGTTTGACCCGGTCGAATCTGCGGGTTGCAGGTCAGGGTTGGACGCTAGCTGGGCTGATGAATGGGTTATGGGCTCGGCCCAATCCTACTATTCTGCTGCTCTTTTATGATTGCTGGGCCCTTTTAAGTAGTTGGGTTGCTGCTGTTGTATTATTTTGGCTGGGCCAAATTAATTACCAAACAACCCATTTATGGGCTGTTATATATATAAAAAACTTATTATTAATTTATAATTAGTAATTTAAATCCCAATAACATAAATTAATTTATTAATTAAATTAATAAATTTATTTTTGTATTATTATTTTGAAATAATAATATTAAATGACTTTTAATGTTAAATTTGAATTAATATTAAATGAAATTAATAATTTAGAATTAACATAAAATTATTCAAATTTTACATTTGATTCGAGAATAAAATATTAATTTGATTAAATAGTTTATTTGTTGAGCATTTAATTGTTTTCCTATGTGATACGAATGTAATTTGATTTATTGTTTATTATTTAATTATATTAGTTAGAGACCGCTTTTAAATTTTGGTAGGCGGCGCCCAATACATATAGTCCGCGATACTATGTTTGGGTATGCGGTGCCCAATATGTGTAGTCCGCATTTATTATGACAGGGTAGACGACACCCAGTATTGTTTTGGAATTTAATATTGGATATTAAATCAAGCATTTAGTATCACATATTTTCCCCCACGAAATATAAGTATTGTTTTTTAAACAAACGCGTCGCCCATCACAATTGTTTGATGTTCCTAACCTTTTCGACCAAGAGTTTTACTCCAAAGCATTTACTTTAAATTGACAAGGCTAAGGGTCATTATAGATGCATGGTTGGCATCATGTTATGGGGTTGACTTGCTTAAATTGTTTTGAGTGGCAAAAAAGACCAAAATAATTTAAGGACGCAAATTAACTGGATTAATAAACGAAGAATTGCAAATTGTTATTGCAATTGGCTTTGAGGCCTACCTAGTGATATTATTATAGTCATCAGCCAAACTAGAAGCTACTATAATATAGACTTGGATCTTGGACCACTAAGATTTATATTTGATATAAATTTGTATTTTATGTTTGGGGGCATAAAATATGTTAAAATTAGTGGGAGCTAATCAATACAATAAACCCTTATTTGATTAGTGATACGAATGTGATCTTTGTTTGCTCTTTCTAATTTGTTTTTTCTATTATTTTCTGTTCATATTGTTGTTGTTCTTAGCTTTTAATTGTTTGATGGAAACAAATGTACTGACTTGGTCAAACTTTACGGATTAGCTCCGCTGTTTGCACTTGGTGCTAAGGCTAAATGATGTTGAATATGTCTTGGACATACCAATCGTCATCCATGACAACTAATCTCCCGAGCATGCTTTGTTTGACGAGAAGCTCATGAGAAACACATTGAGGATGTCACATCGATTCATTATATCATGTAGTTTGAGTTTTGAACTGCATAGACAACATGAATACATGTTCCCATATGAGATCATTAGTTACTTGTAGAGTTTGTATGCTTTGGAAGCTCTGGCAGTGGAATATGAGATACTCCGAGTTTATGATCTCTCCAAGTGTAAGCTACATGATAGGGACATGTCTGTAAGCATGTGCTGAAGATGATTGAGTTAATTGAGAGGTTAGCGTTAATTGGAACGACGTTAGCCATGAATGTCTCAACAAACCTAATTTTGCACTCTCATCCTAGTTGTTTGACAATTTCACAGTGAATTTCAACATGAACAAAGCGAAGGTGAGTCTGGCGGAACTGCACAACATGCTAAAGACTTACGAGTCTTCCACTTCTAAAGGTAAGTCTGTGCTCATTATGAGCTCTTCTGCAAAGTCTTCCAAGAGGAAGAGTATGCTGTAGAAGAAGAAGAAAGCATCTAAGGATGTTGTTCTAAAGCCTAAAAGTGGAGGGGCTAAGTAGAAGCCGATATTGTCAAATGATGAGTGCCTTTTCTTTCAAGAGAATGGGCCCTAAAAGAGAGACTGCCATAAATTCAGTGCACAAGGTGCATTGAGTGAGAGCTTGAATATGTTTTTCATTGAGATAAATATGTTTAGGAACAACTCACAATCCTAAGTATTAGATATGTTTGGATGTGAGTGATATATTCCCAATGTACAAAACAAAAGACCCAAGCTATGTAATACAGATAATGCTACTTATTCTTGGCACTGTATACTTGGTCATATCAATGAGAAAAGATTGGCAAGATTAAGAAAGTTAGACTATCTCACACCATTTGCTTTCAAATCATATGGTGGTTGCAAATTTTATCTCAAAGAAAAAATGACAAGTAAACCAGTTTTTTGGGAAAGGGTTATATGCCAAACATGTGTTGTACTTGATTCACACAGATGTGTGCAAATCGTTATCAACTCAAGCAAGTGGTGGTTATTCGTACTTTATCACTTGTATTGATAATATTTCCAAACGTGGATGCGTATATCTAGTGAAACAGAAATTTGAGGCTTTCAAGAAATTGAAGATATTTAAGTGGAAAGTCAAGAATCATCTTGGAAATGTATCAAGACTCTTCAATCAGATCGATGAGGGGAATACTTGAGCCAAGAATTTCTTGGTTACTTGAAATCACATGGAATCCGATCGAATTGGACACCTCTAGATACACTATGTATGGTGTATACATGGTGTATCTAAGAGGAGAAATCAAACATTATCAGATATGGTTCAATCCATGATGAATCTTAGTCTCTTCAATTCCTTTGGGGCAATGGAAACTAAAATTGAAAATTGATATTTGTGGATATCCCAAGAAAACTAAAGGATATGAATTTTACTGTCCTGGAGATCACATAGTTGTAATCTTTAGGGATGTGACGTTTCTTGAAAATATTCACGTCTCTTAAAGGGACTTTTAGATGGTCACCTCAAGCCAATGAGATGCATCAAAGACAGCATAAAATAATAGTTGCATTATCTCCACCTCATGAAAATTATAGTGAAATTCATGAGAATATCCTAAGTGTTGAAATGCTCAACGCAAATGAATTTTCTCACGTTTAAGAATGAATTCACTTCATCATCATGAATTTCACTATGATTTCATGAGTTGGAGATAATGCAACTATTGTATTATCTTGTCTTTGATGCATCTCATTGCCAAAAGGTGACTATCTAAAAGTCCCTTTAAGGGATCCTCTAAGAGTTATTCCTCCTCCCAATAGATCATCAAAAACTCTTACTAAGCTCTGATACCACTGTTAGAAATTCTTGTCATCATCTAATGATTACGCAGCGAAAAACAACAGATAAGAATTACAGATCTAGATTCATAACTTAATTCATGTGTTGAGCAGTTAAATTACAACAGTTATAATAACTCACTTGTTGTGAAATCTCTTGGCAGTTGATCAGAATCTGCAGATGAATTCACGACTATCGGTATCCACGTGCACCTTTGATCCGATGCAGGATCAATTCCAGGCATAGCAATTCCATATAGAAAGCTAGGAAATCTGTATTGAACCTCTCGTATTATAATTGACAAAAGATTGCTTTCCCTCACGTTCTCTCTTTTCTGAATTCTGAAAGTACGTGAACTGAATTCTCTCTCTATTTCTTTACAATAGACAAATAAAAAATAACCCTTGGAGGGATTCTTAAAGAGACTTCTAGAGGGTCAACTCAAGGCAATGAGATGCATCAAAGACAAGATAATACAATAGTTGCATTATCTCCACCTCATGAAAAACATAGTGAAATTCATGAGAATATCCTAAGTGCTGAAACGCTCAATGCAAATGAACCTTCTCACGTTTAGAATAAATAGCGTAAACAAATGCAAAACCAACTCAGTAGGTCTCAAAAGATCGTCGTGCACCTGAAACTGAATCTAATGGTTGAAAATCAAGTTGATGAAGTAGATTCGGAAGACAACGAACCTAAGACCTATACCGCAACGTTGTTAGACATCGACTGAAAGCGGCTGAAAGCCTTAATATCAATTATGGACTCGATGTACTTCAATCTAGTTGGGAACTAGTTGAATTGCCACC
>JAYDZE010010281.1:0-10434 GCA_034509125.1 Monilaria moniliformis
GCAGCACTGAAACAGTTTGAAGATCAAGATGATCACGTAGTGATGGTTGACGCAAGCAGCGATGGTCGCGCGATCCCGCCGTGGGCAACTCCTATACCAATCTATCGTGCGGCTATGGTGTTTTGTCCACAGCAAGAGAATTTGCCTATGGATAGTAATTGCGAGTCAAACATTGAGGGCAAGAGTGCCTCCATTCCCAGTGGCGCTCAGAACAAGAACCACGCGGTGCTGGAGTTTGTCGTGGAGACTGCCACGGAAACGATGGTGACTGATGGAATGACTGCTCCTGTTTCTGATGAATCTATAGCTCTTAAGGAATGTAATAAAATGGTAAGTGACTTTGCAATGACAACGGACGACGAGATTGTACCTGTTCTTGTTGCCAAATTGGCAGCGGGTGTTATTCCTTTTAAGTTGCAATCAGACGCTAGAGAGGTTGCAATTGCCAAGGACAACGGACCTCTAACAGAGCCCACCGCCGATGCCTGCAAACTTCTGCCGCTTGCCAAACCTCTTGTCAACGCTTCCCTTGACATAGAAGATGTTGCAGATCCACATGATGACAAGCAACACATAGACGCCACATTTGATCGCGCTTTAATGGACTCGAAGATGGATTCCGGTGGTTTTCTTTCAAACAAGGTTATACGTGCTGTTTATAAGATTCACGTGAATGAGCTTCTTAGATGTGTTGAATATTCAGAAAACGGGCTGATAGTTTCTGGTGTTATGGGCTGTTCTTTGGAGTTCACAACGACGACGGATCGCGTTGGGATTGGTCCCAGCATTTCGCCGAATGAGGCGAACACGTTCGTGGAAAATGAATCTGAACCTTGGTGCTCACCGACACAGCCGATACCCTTTGTAGATAAATTTTCAGTGAGGTTGAAAAATAGTAGCTCTAAGAGCTTTCTCAACGTTGTCCGGCCTAACAGAAAGTTAGAGACGCGATGTACATGTTGCTGCGGAGAAGATTTATGTTCCGCCGATTTGGATCGGATCAAGCTTAGGAGTGCAGAGCGATGTGATGATGTTGCTCTTATTCCTTATGCTCGGGTTGATGCCTTCATCATTGTCAATTATTCTCATATTGAGTGCCCAACCAGGTTCCATATCGACAAAGGCCGAAAACAATCCAAAGGAAGCTTAACGACATGGGGGAATGTTGAGTATTTGGAGTATACGCTATTTTGGTATTCTTTTGGGCCTGAACATTATGACGAAGGTGGAGTTATATTGCCAAGTAGCAGATATAGGCTCAAGGCTCGAAATCGTGCAGCAAGGCCTCAATCGATGCGGAGAAGTACACGCGATTTTGTTGTCAAGCGTCGGGGCGAACGTACACCACAGATGTTGATGAAACTAGTCCGCCGCAGACCAATGTTCCATTCTTCCTTGATGCAAGTTCATGGCTATAATTGTTCATCCACAACTGATGACAGTGATTCATTCATTCTAGTTCATAGATATCAATATCATGACAATTTGTCTTTGAGACATTGGCTTGCGCAATTCGCTTGGCTGCTAACTCGGGCAGCGGGCACAAAAATGTTGATCGCATTTGATTTGCGATGTGTTGGATTTATCATGGCTAAAATGGTTCTGCCGACCGTAATAGATCAAATTATATTTGCTCAGTTCCATGCATCTCTTTTGAAGGGACATGATCCTTCCTTCCTGCGTGAGTTTCTGATGCATACTGTCAGCATGACTTCTTCTCCAGAGACTGATAGATTCCAAATACTTGATAGGAACCGGGAAAATTCTTTCTTGTGTGAACCAAGATGGCGTGTAGTTCCCACCACGGACATGCTTAGATGGAGCCTTGGTTATACTACTGTCCTGATTATTGAGGCAGACATTTCTGGCAGCAGGAAGCGAAAGACAGTGGTCATATTGTCCCCTATGCTAACAAATACAACAAATGTTAGTTATGCATTGCGGTGCTCCCCAGCTAGTTCAAAGTTGCGCGAATATCCTCCAAAAACGTCGCCTTTTTCCAAAACAGCTCACGCGAAACGAGCAGCTGAGGAATGGTTCTACTCCATTTACACCCTCATCGCCCATAACCAGTGGCTACACCTATTGTCGTCCTTCTTTGTAGCTATCCTGCTCTCCACCTTGAGGACAAGGTGCGTGCTAACCCCGGGGGAGTTGATACGGACATCATATGCCCGAGCCCAACCAACATGGTAACCACGCGTGGGCCTACAACGTCGACCAAGCCTCGTGGCAGTGTATTTTCTCTTTGGCATCTAGTTTTATTTTTCATTTAATTATTTTCAAGTTAATGTAATTGAGTCGAGCAATCTATAAGCTCCGTGCCGGGTTTTCTTTGTCGGTTCTTTCCCGGGCCCGTATTAAGAGAGTCGAACCGCATAGGTATTAGAAGTATAAATAGGAGTTCTTTTATTTCATCAAAGAAGAAATAGAATTACAATTTTCCTAAACCCTAAAATCTCTCTCCCTCGGCTACTCTCTCGCCGCCTCTTTTCTTCTTTCCACGCTAACCTCTTGTTGGCGTATCAGCCTGCTCCAACAGCCGCAAGAACGACGGACGAGTCAAGAAACTCAAGGGTAGAACGAACCTCTTAAGCTCATCATCTTCCACCGCCATCACCGCGAAGTGCCCCTCCTTCACGTCGTTGGGCACCGACGTCTCTTCCACGCCCGACGCCGCCGATTTCTTTCCCGGAATCAAACTTTTTTGTAGCATTTTCACCACTATTTTCAGCTTTACAAAACCACCATTTTTCCTCTGGACGAGTGCTCTTGCTTTTGACATGTTTCCTAGTTTTGAGTTGCAAGAGATCCTGTTTTAGAGAAATAAAATTTGTGTTTGATTTGAGCAATATTTATTAATTATGTGACAGCTTAATTTGTCCGTTATTTATGTCATCAAAATAAGCTCCGTACTTAAGCTATCGGTATTCTTCATTTGTGCCTAACATTTTTTTTGTCAATCTAAGTTGTCACAAACTGCAGTTGGTTTTTTACATTAGATTACAAATAATGGCATCACTAATTATCAAATTTGCAATATAGTATAATTGCCACTTTGGAGTGACGACTTAGTCATATATTCTCGATCAGTAATTTTAAATACATGCAGCCCATAATTATCTATAGACTTCAAAAACAACATTGTATTCTTACGACTAATATAACTTATTTATTGGAATCACTAAATCCTTAATCTTAATTACTTTAAGACAAACACAAATAAAACAATTAATTAAGATTTATAAGTCAATTAAAGTTTATCAATCTATAATTATAACTTGATTAAATTGTAATTGAGATCATTACGATTTAAGAGGTCCTTACCATGCAGACGGCATGCATGCTCGTGTTAAAAATATGAGAAAAGAATTAGAATAGTAGTTATGGAAAAATGGGAGACCATTGCACATGATTAAAGTTTGATAATTTCATGAAAGGTCACAATTAAGCAGTCAATTCGGCAGGCCTTATATCGAACACAAATAATATTGTAGTTGGCATCAAATAAAAGTGTCGAATTTTAGTTGGGAGAACTTTCATCAAATCTCTTTTGTGGTCAAGAATTCAGGAACCCCATGTTATCTTACATATATCTTCTATTCAAATCGCAATCTGTATTTCATGTTTTTGGCTGCCTAATTATTATCATGGCAAAAACTTGTTTACTTGTAATTAAAATTGATCAATTTTCAATCAAAATTTGTAAATCACAATTAGAATTATTTAATTAGCTAACTATTTTATAATTAGATAGTCCTATATATGAGGCCTTGGCCAATTCATGCTTCTCCCCTTTCTTAATTTACTACTCCATTAACAAGCACAAAACAAAAGGTAACTACATGTTTTCTATATACTGACTACTGAGATTAATTAGTAAACCGCGTGTTACGAATTATTAATTATTCCAAAAGGTAACTTCTTTTAATTTCTAAAGATAAGTTTAATAATATAATCCATTTATTTTGATATATTACCATTCGAATGATATCTAACATTCATCAAAATCATGATAAAACCAATCTGTTTTTGATATAATTCAAATTTATAATTTATACACACGTCGTATGTAATCATTTGGCTGGTATATGTAAGCGATAAAATGCTTCAATCAATCGGCCGCTCAATGTCAAACAATTCTTACAGGAAATTAAAACTTTACTTGTGTCGAAATAATTTAGTCCGTGGAGTGAGAGGATTTATTATTCAAAAATTAAACTTAGTGTTCATAAATCATATTCTTGTAATTTCATTGATGTTTAGTTTTGGATATGACAATCAAAGTATACGACTTTTTTTTGAAATAAAATAAAGTAATAACAACAACAACAATAATAATACTAATGCGAGTAGATGATTTACAAATAGAAATATCATATTCGATAAAATTTATATTTATGTTGCATATCTTATTCCGGTGGTTTTAATATAAAGTACCGATAAGTACGTAGTGTGTATATCTAATCTAGAAACATGAAATGTAGTAAGATTTCAACTAATTAATAGGTTTGTATAGGTTTTGTTGTGGATATTAATTCATCAACTAATTTCGTCAAGGTTGATTTCAAGAAAACCTTTTATATAAGTAGAATTTGGAGACAAAAAAAAAAAAAAAAACTTAGGGCCATTTCTTAATGGGTAATACATATCTCAACCATTTACCAAAGAGTATATTTAAGTAGACGCAAATAATTTGATGTAGACATCCGCACGGTGCAGACATGTCCACATGTTGCATATGGCCACGATTATTAATTAATAGTTAACTGAGGTTAGTAATTTTCAAATATAACTTATCAATTTCTTATTAAAATTATGAATTACAATAAAATTTAATTAGAAAAGATGCACTATGCATTTAGATGGGGCCTCGTTAGTAGAACACAATCAATTCTAACATTTTTGTAAAAGAAAAGAAGGGGTAAAGGATCGGTTTTGTTGCTTCGTTTGGGATGTTTACTCGAAAATGTCTCGCTGTCGTTTGCGGTGTTTGTAAAATGTCGCTTCCTAACATTTTCAGGAATAAAATGTCCCGCAAAATTTTTCCGGCTACCAAGATATTGACGTGGTTGCCGAAATTACACATGGCTTCTCTACATGGCTTTCTTCGGCTAACATGAATTTTGGAAGATCAAAACGACATCGTTTCGTTAAAATAATGAATTTTCTTTTCTTTATTTTCTTTTTGTTCATTTTTCTTTTCCTGTCCTTTCTCACTTCAACCTATCAATCTCCATCTGCAACTTCTCTCTCTCTCACACATCTTTAATAAACAACCCTGAATGACCATCATCGCTGTAGCGGCCACTGACTGCCCTTCTGCTCGCCACCGCTTCGATTTCCATCTCCATTTTCCCCACATTCTCGTTGCCGCTTCGATTTCCATCTAAGCAATGATGGAATGGAAACAAGGGTTTTTCTTGGCTTTGAAGGAAGAAATGATGCGGGTACTATCGTCGCCGCTGTCGAGAAGGGGAGGAGCCGGTCACTAGGTGTGGGTGCAATACCATATACCGTACCGTAAATGCCGGTATGAGTAAATACCATACCGATTTTCGGTATACCGAAATCTCGGTATGCAAAATTTTCAATATCGTTACCGTACCATATTTTCAGTATGCCGTACCGAAATCCGGTATACCGTGAATTACGGCATGCCGAATTTCGGTACGACATACCATCATACCCGAATATCGTTTCATACCGAAATTATATAATATTATCAATAATTTTTAAATTATAAATATTTATTAATACTATATATATATACGGTATATACCGTATTATCGGTATATATCGTACTTTTCAGTATATACCGAATTTTCGCTATACCGCGGAATACTAAAATTCATACTGTTACCTTACCGAAATTTACGGTATACCGAAATTTTGATATTTTTGGTATTTTTTCGGTACGATAAGTCCGATATGCCGGTATTTCGGTATTTTCCCCCATCCCTAATGGTCACCGTTGTGGTCGGGTTACTATGGCGGAGGAGGGAAACAATATGGCGCTGCTAGAAATGTATGTTTCGAGATCAGGTAATGTCAAGCCTAGGCGGAAGCTCTGTTGCTGCTGATGGAGGGTCCGGATCTGAATGAGTTAGATTTGGGTGATCCGAGGGCTGAAAGTTGGGCGAAATTGGCTCTGCAGAACTTTGACTCCTTCTAATTTCAGCTCGGGCCGCTTGAGGTTCGATCTGAGCCTTTCTTTTTCTGCATTTCTGTGTGTCAATTTTTGTGAGAAAATTGACTATCATTGTTGATTGTGTGTGAGAGAGTGAGATTTGTAGAGTGAAACCATGAAGGCTGACGAGCCTGAGACTGTGAAGGTTGGAGAGAATATTGATCTCGTTGTCGACTTCGTTTGGATTGTTGTGGGAGAGGGGTGCAGCGGCGGGTGGAGAGGGGAAATGGCGTAGAGTGGTAAAAAAAGGAAGAAGAAGGGGGTGGGGGTGTGACTTCTTTTTGCCCAATCAACATTCTTTTTTTTGTTGGAAATTCACTTTAGACAGAGGTTGTCATGTAGAAAAGTCATGTATAATTTCGGTTGCCGCATCAATATCCTGGTTGTCAGAAAATTTTTGCAGGACATTTTATTTATGAAAATGAAATATTGAGTATCTAATGGTAATTACCTAAAACAGTAGGATATTTTCGAGTAATCGCCCCAAACAATGGGACAAAATCGACCCTTTACCCCAAAAAAAGTAAATTCTAATGCAACCAATTTAATCACGATTAGGACTTAAATCCTGATTCAGCCCGGCTCACTACTAGGCGACGGCCCATATTAATCTTGGGCTAATCATGAATTAAACCCTTTGAACCGCCGGAATAATTCAAGCAGACTATCAAATGTAAATATACTAGAAATATTTCTGGAAGATAAAACAATAAAAAGAATCTGGAAGATACACATAACACAACAAAAGTAATAAAATGAAATGTAATTTCTTAGGTGTGGACATTTTCTATTTATCAATAGATGTTACTTGATATCTGAAAGTCAGTAAAATTAGAACATAGTGGGAAATGAAGATCAGGTTTTCTATTTTTAAATTTGATTAGAAATAGAAAGTTTGATTTTAATGCTAGTAGGTAAAGATACTCATTATAATCCGGACTGCCAATGATTAAAATATGAGGTCCAATTCTAAAGTAGCCAAACTCATCACAATAAGTTTTCTGTCTAAACAATGCCTCTGCACGTGATATTGTTTTGCTTGCGTTCGTATTTGTGTTCGTGTTACAATTAGAATTCATTGATTAAGTATAAAGATGATTCTAAAATTATAAGCGTGATTTTTGGAAAATATGAAAATCACATTCAATCACACAATATCACGAATTTTGAAAATGTACAATTTATTTATTTATTTTTTGTTTTGTTTCTGAAGGAGAATGAATACAAATAATGTGATGGCGATGATAAGATCTGATAGCACGTGTGGTGTGGCCTCCGAAGAGCCTCGTGAACATGAGGTGGAAAGAGAAAAAAAGTGGATGCATTCAATAATAAACTCAATTCAATTGTCACCAATCCTAAATGACATGCAGAATTTAGGTATAACGTAAGATTTTGTTTTCATAAATTCCTAGGTAAAGTGATGATGTAAAATGGTCCACATTGTACAGTAGACTAGGGTACTGTGTACCTTATACTTGTCTGTGGATATGAGATTGATATCATGTGATACCAAATAATATTTTTGTAATGTTTCTTTATTCATAGAATTTGTAATTTTCACTTTGTTTTCAAATATTGTCAAAATAGAGAAAAAGGATTCTAACTATTTTTCTGGTAAATGCACATCTAAATATTCATGGGAATTCTCAATTCTGAACTTATGTGCAGTGCGCAAGTCAACTTGGTATTGGGGTTTTTCAGTTTTTGTTATTGATTTAGACGAGTAAGAAGACTTTTTTACTTTTTTTTTTTTGGTAGAGGAAATGTAAAAACATGTTAAAAGAAAAAGATTCATGAAGTATTCGATCGACTCATTATTTTTCAATAACTTTTTACTGGTATTCTTCAATAAAAATTAAATTCCATGAATAATATCTGCACATCCCAAAACCAATAACAAAAATATACAGATTCAGTTGGAATCTTGCCATAATTTCTATACTCAGACAATTACAAAAGAGTCAAGAAAGGCAACAAAAGGTGATAACATTTTGCGATGTTTGGTTTTATCTGGGATTGTTGGTGTTTTTACTACAACATGAAACGCAACGAGAAAACAAGGCCTTTCTAACACGAAACTGCAGCAAAACGAAAACAACAAGGCGATAACCAACCGCCATGAGAAACAGCATCAGCAAATTCTCCCACTTGGAGTTGCTGTCAGCCGATACATCGTATACGTTTTGGAGGGCCTGATAACCTGATAACGACCTCACCTGCCCCACCGCGAACGACGTCCCACTGTACTCATTCTCCAAGAGCCCCTGCACCACAACAGACAAATTCGTTTCTGATTAAACCCTAATTATGATTAATAAATGGTAAACCTTAACTGAGGATTATAAACCCTAATTCGATTTGAATAGAACGGATGCATGCACGGTGCATCCTTCTGTATACAATTGCCTTCGTGTTTTATCACCAGATTTTTCGCTTAAAATTTAACCAAACCGAAAGCTGAACCATTAAACAAAACGTGTTCAGTTCAGTTCAATTTGTTTTTTGGAATTTTGCTCACACCTACTGAAAACAACAAATTTTGTAGCATGAACTACTATAGTGTGTTTTGGATCGCTCTCTCACATTGTACGAGTCGCGCTGTTTAGTGTTTTCAGGCCAAGAAAATCCGAGTCCCAACAGACAGCAGAAGCTTACCTGGATAGAATAAGTGTGGAAAGCGACATATGATGTAGGATACATCCATACTACCCTTGGCAAAGCACTCCGTATCCTAAAGAGTCCGGCTGAAAGCATCATTACCATCTGAAAGACGGACATTCATGTTAGTTAGACAGAAGAAGTTCCAGTGGAATGAAAAATGTGGCTGTGGCTGTGGCTGGATGCAACAACTTACATGTATATTCACCAATATTATGATGCTCCAGAATGTGTTTTGGCAGATAGAAGCAACGAGTAGCACCAGTCCCTCATTAACTAGAAGGCACATGAAGAAGTTCAGGGCAAAATACATCAACAAGCTGAAATCGTCCCTCAGCCCGACTAGGAAATAGAAGACCAAACTCGATGAGATGGAGAGGAGAAACAAGAATGGGATACTCGAGAGTAACTGTCCGACTAGAAAGACCAATGTCCCAGAGTGTTGGTTTGCCTCTTCACAGACGAATATCTGCGTGACGTGAAGTTATTACAACAAGGAGGTGTTACTTTGGGTGATAGCTTAGATAGATAAAGATAATGTAGGCTAATCCACCACATGCTCTGATCGATTAAATTATTTTTGAATAATCCTTCAAATACTCAATCATATACAATGTCAATGGAATTATCACTCTATGTGATATATCACTGCCCAAATAGGGTTGCATAACATCTCTGGAATGTACTATAGGGAAGGTAAGGAGACTTCGATTACCTTGATGTCTTTGAGCTGTGCAGGGACACCAGCTATGCTCAGAAGCGATGTAAATGCTACGAATAGAAAAATAGCTCCAACTCTCGTCTGCAATTAGAAAGAAGCACCAAAGAGAGTAACAAAATAGTAAGTAGAACATCATATCACACCCATTATCAATTAGGATTGAACAACTTGAGCTATTTGCTGGAATAGTACAACTTACCCCGACTGAAGATAACGAATGCCCCAAACCAGAGAATACCGTGCCAATACATAGTGCCAGAAACATGTATATAATTAAACGAAGCCAATAATACTTCCACTCCCTCGACATAATCAACAAAGATCTCCAAGTCAATATTGCAATTTTGGTGGCACAGCTTGCCCTACCTTTGCTTCTGAGAAGCGGACCTTCCTGCAGATGTAGCGAAATACAAATTAGGAGTGTAACTGAAGCTAAGATCAGATTAACTATTTGCTACCTGAGATCACTTGACGAACACCGATTGTCTCACGAATTACATGTAAACTTTGTCTAAGTAACACTATAAGTTTTCTTGCACAGTCTGCCCATCTACAAACGATATTTAGTATAATTACATGAATCTATAAAGTAATCTTCTTTTCATTAGTGAAGGGGCAAAAAATCAGCAACGTGCTTAAAAATGGAAAACCCTATAAGAACAACATAAAAGGACAAAATTATTCGAGTCTGGGAGTCCTTATAAAGCAAGAATGTTCGTGTTAATAATGACTCCACCTTGTCAGTGAGCTTCAAAATCATAGTCTCGACAGCAGCAGCATCTGCAGATGATTTATATGTTGCTTCAAGAGTGCGTATCGCCACAGCAGTGTCCATATTAACTGATGAAAGCTCCCCATGGTC
>JAYDZE010010292.1:0-10433 GCA_034509125.1 Monilaria moniliformis
ATATATATGAATTTAATTAGCATGTGAATTTTAAATTTGAATAAATTTAATAAAAATAACATTTCTTCAAAATGAAAGTTACTCTTTTTTATAAATGAAAGCTACTCTTTTATTATAATGTATATATAAAGAAATAATATTATCATACAAACTAATAAAAAATACTTTTTTATTGTATTATATAATTAAACTAATATTTATACGATTCGAAAAAAAGTGAAACTTCATTTAAAGTAAAAGATATTGTTTTCTAAATAAAATGATTATTCTTGTGAATAAAAGTTATCATTCTTTTAAATGAAAGTTACCATTCTTCTAAATGAAAGTTATTCTTGTTCTAAATAAAAGTTACTTTTGTTATGAATGAAAGTTACTCTTCTTATGAATAAAAGTTACTCTTCTTCTCAATGAAAGTTACTCTTTTTCTAAATTAAAGTTACTCTTTTTATTATAATATACATAAAAAATAGAAATTATTATTCAAAATAATAAAAATTAATTTTTATTATATTATATAAATAAATTAATATTTATACGATTCGAAGAAAAGTGAAACTTGATTTAAAATAAAAAAGTATTATTCTTTTGAATAAAAATGATTATTCTTGTGAATAAATGTTACTATTCTTGTTAATAAAAGTTATTATTCTTCTAAATGAAAGTTACTCTTCTTCTAAACGAAAGTTACTCTTCTTCTAAATGTAAGTTACTCTTATTCTGAATGAAAGTTATTATTCTTATGAATGAAAGTTACTATTCTTGTCAATAAAAGTTACTCTTCTTTTAAATGAAAGTTAGTCTTAATCTAAATGAAAGTTACTCTTTTTATTATAATATATAAAGAATTAATATTTCAAAAAAATTATTATCATAATAAATAAAAGTTACACTTGTTCATGGAAATAATTTCAAAAAGGATAAAACTCTACCAACAATTACAATTTTTTTTTATTATAATATATATAAAGCATATAAATATTATTCAAATAAATAAAAAAATACTTTTTATTATATTATATAAATAATTTAATGTTTATACAATTCGAAGAAAAGTGAAATTTTATTTAAAATAAAAGATATTGCTCTTCTGAATAAAAGTGACTATTTTTGTAAATGAAAGTTACACTTCTTCTAAATGAAAATTATTCAGCTTCTAAATGAAAGTTACTCTTTTTGTAAATGAAAGTTATTATTCTTATAAAAAATACTCTTTTATTATAATATATATAAAAAATAAAAATTATTATTCAAATAAATAAAAAATTATTTTTTTATGTTATTATAATTAAATTTAAAAAATTTATTATTCTTATGAATAAAAGTCATTGTTCTTGTGAATAAAAGATATTCTTCTTCTAAATGAAAGTTACTCTTTTTCTAAATAAAAGTTACTCTTCTTCTAAATGAAAGTTACTCTTTTGGTAAATGAAAGTTACTCTTCTTATGAATGAAAATTACTCTTCTTGTGAATGAAAAATACTCTTTTTCTAAATGAAAGTTACCCTTATTCTAAATGAAAGTTATTATTCTTATGTATAAAAGTTACTCTTGTTCTAAATGAAAGTTACTATTTTTATTATAATATATAAAGAATTAATATTTCTACAAAGTTATTAGCTTAATAAATAAAAGTTACACTTGTTCTTGGAAATAATTCAAAAAGAAATAATTCAAAAAGAATAAAACTCTACCAACAATTATAATTTTTTAATTATTATATACATAAAGAATAAAAATTATTATTCAAATGAAAAAAAGTTACTTTTTTTTATTATATTATATAATTAAATTAATATTTATACGATTTGAAGAAAAGTGAAAATTTATGTAAAATAAAATGTATTGTTCTTTTGAATAAAAGGGACTATTCTTGTAAATAAAAGTTATTATTTTAATAAATAAAAGTTATTGTTCTTGTGAAGAAAAGTTACTGTTTTTGCGAATAAAATTTAATGTTCTTTAAAATAAAATTTTAAGAAGAATTTTTTTAAAATTTTATGTGCTATTAAAAAGTTTTTTATTTTATTTTATGATATATATTATGAAATTATATTTACAAATAGTAAAAAACTCCTATTTAATTTTAATACAAAATATTGTGGAGATATACTTATATATTCTGGAAGAATTATATTTATAAATAGTAGGAAAAATATTATTTTCAAAAAAAAGTATAGGGATAAATTGTGGGAAAAATTAGAAGATAAATCGATAAAAAAAATAATAAAAAAAAATCGATGTCTGCAACAGGTTTCGAACCTGTGATCTTCAGGTAGTGAAATGCTGTGCATCACCGCTGCACCATAGCTCTTTTTTGTAATTTTATCAACATATCATTTTTATATTGTAAATTAATGATTATGAATAATATATTAATAATAAAAAAATAACATGGGTCGGGTCAAATCCGGGTTTGACCCGCGCTCACTGTGCGCGCGCGCGCACAGGAGCATGGCTCTTTCTCATAAGTTAATATTGTTGGAATTATTGATTCAAGAAATCAAATGCGGAGCTTCGACAATGTCAAGGAGATGGACATTTTGATTTACCAATCAATGCTTGTTGATGGTGACAAAATTTCGGTTATCTAGCTTGTTGCCGGTAGAAATGTCGACTTCGATTCACGATTGCGGTCAACCAGATGTGAGAATCATTTACAGAAACCCTTTCGAATGTAGCACACAAATGAATTAATTTGTTTGGAATTAAAAGTTTGAGTGTATTTTAATTGCAATAGAGTAAAAGTCCGTGTATTTATTTGAAACATTTTGAAAGTGGTATCAAATAGCATATCAGATCAAATGTTGCGATTTAAGTTGCGATTGGTTCAAGTGTTTAGTTTGAGTTATATATAAATTAGATTGATGTCTATATAATTGAATATAGTTGAAGGATTATATATGAAACAAGTTCGAAATTTATGATTCACCAAAGTATGGAATTGATATCTATTTAAGAACCATCCAAAATATACACCACAACAATTCAATTTGAATCCGGCACTACATGATAGCTAGTGTTACATTTTTATACTTTTAAAATTGTTGCTGTTCATGTGGAGGATTGGAGCACACCTGACATCATACATGCACATGCTATTTCAATTCTAAATATGAAAGATATAAATTTCCATTCTTGAAAAGCTCATGTGCAATTTATATTTCTTTTGCAAACATAAACCTTAGAAAACTCGAAAAGTAATTTATATGAAATAAATACAAATCCTAAAATGATTGAAACATAAACCCTAGAAATAGATATAAATCCTAAAAAGACTATTCACAACACTTGAGCATCGATTCTAAATATATATGAAAGATTTAATTTCCATTATTGTAAAAGAGAAATTTATTCCTTTGAACCCCTTACATGAAAGTATTGAAATATAAGCCCTTACAGTATCGGAAAAAATAAATCGTAAGAATTAAAATAAATAGTGAAAAATATATACCCTAAAAAGATTGGTAAATAGAAAACAAAAATTATAACCTGGAAGGTAATAAAAGCAAAATAAAAAAATAAAAAGATCAGATAATGCAAGAATAAATTGTATCGATAGAGAAAACGGCAAATTTCTGGATCTGGTAGGATCCACAAAAGGGGTTCCCAAAATGAGACCTTTTTTTTTAAATCTCCCACAATGGGAAAAACGCATCTAGTAGATGCGACTTCGCTTAAGTGGGGACCATGCTCATGTGTGCCATGCTCTAGAAATTTGCCTAGAGAAAACTCAAATATGCTATCCTCAATATTGGCCCCCCTTCCCCTGATATTATGGACGGAAAAAGTGGGGACCATGCTCATGTGTGCGTGGGGTTATACTCGATCTAGTTTCGGGTTTGATTCTGTTTGACCCGTTTCATTTTTTTAGGGTTTAGGGTTAGTTAACAATGACAATGACTTTTTTTAATTAATCACTTTTAATTATAAGAAGTGTTATTTCTTAATTAGAACATATTATGACTTTTATTCGTAATAAAAATAGTAATTTTTATTCATAACAATAGTCTTTTTTAACAAAGTAATTTTTAATAACAAGAATAATAATCTTTAACAAAGTAATTTTTATGTACAAAAACAATAACTCTATTTTGCCCTCATGGTGAGGGAGAATTTACATAAATCTTTGTCCAAAAGTAATTGTCCTTAATCCTTACACTAAAAAAAGTTAACAAACCTAGTTTGCTTCATTAAAATTTTAAAGAAAAAATTAATAACTTGCAGATTACTTTTAATCAAAACCTTACTAATATATAGTATAAAATAGCAAAATTTCATAAAAATAAAATAAGTTAGAGAGATAATACGGAAGTTAATTTGGAGGCAGATTCAAATTTCAAACACGTACACTATTAACTTTTTCTTAAATATATGTGCAACAAAGATTCTTTCTGTGTTTCCTGAGTTTCTGCTTTGGCGAAGAATGAGGATGGAGATAAGTTTTTGTTTAATTATATTGGGCTTTTGATGGTTGGTGCTGCTAAAATGTAACAAAATATTCTTATCTTCTTTTATTCCCCGTATTTATAATATCATAAATTTATAACTAAACAGAGAACGTCTCATTCAAGCAAAAAGTTTATTCTTAATTTTTCACACCCAAGTCGAAATTACTAAGGATGTGATAAAATTTTCTTATCTTCTTTTACCCCTCTTTTTTTATGATAAATTTATAACTAAAGAAAAAACGTCGATGAAATAAAAAGCTTCATACTGAAGTTACAATGATGTTTGATATGACAACTGTAGCCTTTTAATTCATCTTCCATGTTCATTATCGTAATTAAATTTATTATCTAGAATTGTTTGGATGTTTTATGATAGAAGTATTAAGTATGATAAAATCTCCTTATGTATATGCGGCGGTTGTTGTGCATTCATTCGAGTAAAGATAAATAAATGGTCCCATTGTACCAAGTCGTGTTTGGTGCGGCAACAAATCTGAAACAGAAGGCGTGTAACGAAATAAACATGTTTGTATTGCTCTACTATTATATGTGAGATGATATTTTCTGGAGTATTGAAAATAGACTATATTTGAAGAGCTTTTACTTTTTAATAATAGATAACTATCTGTAAAATCATAAAAAAATATGTCAATTCTAGTTTATCCTGCATCTTTCAAAATTTGAATTACAAATCACTAGGTTTTAAAAATTCTCAGTTGTCCCATATGCCAAATTAGATCACAAAGTTTAAAAAAATTCTAAATTATCTCATCTAACTAAATTTGAGAGAAATCGAAATTGAGTTGGCAAACCAAAAAGTCTATGTGGAATAAATGACCGGTTAGCAAAATGACATCGTATTGTGGGGCTTAAGACGACGAGAGACAGCGAGAGTTGTTACACTTTTCGAATCATTAATTACCTGTCTCCGACGAGATTCTGTCATATAAGACAATTGAGAATTTTTAAAACTTCGTAATTTAATTTGGTCAGATGAGACAATTGAGAATTTTTAAAATTTCGTGATTTGTCATGTAAATTTTGAATGGTTCGAAACAAACCAAAATTAACATATCTTTTATAATTTTACTGACAATTATCCATTTAATAATCGACATATATGCAGGTATAGCTTTTTGCAACTAACTACTTGCTCACACAGAAACTGATGAAATTGCGGAAAAGGAAAATTGCAGAAAAAAGGAGAGTTGGGAAAATATCATGTCAACATTGCAGAAGGTAGTCGCACTTCACTAAAATTTCCACGCTGCAGGTAATCCACCTATTATTTCTTATGTTGTTGGAAGAAAAACAAATCCTCAAAATTAAAAGCTCAATCAAATTTGATCCCCCCATCGTCAATTTCAGTCTGTAAACTGGAGTGCGATGTGCACTTTGGAGAAACGAGGCGATGTTTTCATCCTCACAATCACCGGCGACGGCGACCACCGCCTCAACCCCGACCTCCTCGACTCTATCGAGGCGGCGGTCGCGCAGGTCAAGTCCGAGTCGACGCGCTCGACCGCCCTCATCACCACCGCTCAGGGCAAGTTCTTCTCCAACGGCTACGACCAGGCCTGGGCTCTATCCGACCCGGACCCGGACAGCGAACGAGCCCTAACCAGGCCCAAGATCATCTCCAAGAAGCTCCGTCTCTTGGTGGAGGAGCTAATTTCCCTCCCCATGCCTACAATCGCCGCCGTCAACGGCCACACCTCCGCCGCCGGCTTCATCCTCGCCCTCAGCCACGACTACCTCCTCATGCGCAAGGACAGAGGTTATCTCTACATGAGCGAGCTCGACATTGGTTACCCAATTCCCCAATGGTTTGTGCAACTCGTGAAAAACAAGATCGGGTCCCCCAATATTTGGCGGAGCGTGGTTATGGCGGCTGCGAAGATCACAGTGGAGATGGGGGTGGAGTGGGGGATTGTGGATTCGGCCCACGACGGTGCTGAGGCGACGGTGGAGGCGGCGGTGAAGCTGGGTACGGATTTGGTGAGCAGGAAGTGGGATGGGGAAGTGTACGCCGCGAATCGGAGAGTCGTGCTTGCTGACGTGTTGGCGGTGCTCGGCTCCGATGAGATTGTCGGGGATTGCGCCAATGCTGAGGTGGCTTCAAGATTGTGATTTTCCCTGCTCAATAAGTGGACCTAGATATCCGTTTTTCTGGTTGATGAGTAAGGGATTGCAATTATACTGGTAAACGTTTGTCTATGAAGTTACTGTTTGTGGATGTTATCTCATTCTTACAAAGTGCTTCTGTTTCAATGAATAACGAATCACCGTGATCATTGGTGTGCGATTTCCTTACTTACTTGGACTCACCTCCCAACCTAATCCACCCTACTCGTGAATTCCGTATCAAGAAAACCAGTAGTGTTTGTGTCTTCAATTCTTATGCAGTGCTTGTGAACAAAATTGTGACGGTAGACGAGTTCTTCAATTCTGGTCTCAACAGGGCCGGAAATTTTATTAGTTAGATATTTTTGTATTGTTTAATGTTTTCACTTTGTCAAAAGTTGAATTTGTAGATTTACACAATTTCAAAAATTGTAAAAGTCGGTCAATATTCAAACTATATGTTTCTCTGCTCAACATCATTATAGGGAGCATTTGGTAGTGTATAGGATAATTAAACTGTGTTCATATTTATGATAAAATTTGAGTTAGAGATAATTAAAGATAAGGATTTTAGTATATTGTTTGGTAAGTAAAATAGAAAGTATGATAATAATAAAGGAATATTTGGTAAACATGATTATATTATAAATAAAATGTGTAATGACTTTTTTACCTTTTTCAATTATAAATATTATTTAATTTTAATAATTTGTAATCAATTAATCAATTAATTTAATTTTACCCTCAAGATACATAATTTTAGGGTCACTTAACATAAGAGAATAGTGATTTTCACGCCAACTAATGCGGGCCTAGATAACCAAACACGGGCCGGAACATGAATACCAAACACAATGAAAATTACTGTAGGATCATGATAGTGCTATCATATCATGGATTATCCTATAAAGCAAACACCCCAAGTGAAAACGTCAATCGAGTCTTTTTAATTGTATGTACTTTTTCTTTTTCTCTTGTGCAAGTATTGTTGCTTCTGGAGTGAAGCTGTTGGCTTGGTCTCGTCAAGTTTTTATTTGTTTGATAGTAAGAGTGCGTCTCTTACCCCAAATTGATACAATTTAGAAAATGATCGATCTTATTTTGTCGGGTTTGTCAGATTCGGGTATGGACTAGGAATATAAAAGATTGCACGAGGGATTTTTATGTGGTTTGATCGTTAATGAGATCAACGTCCACGGCTCAAAGCGTATGACTAATGTATTCTCTGCGTATTACAAAGATAGGGTCTCCCCTCCCTTTTTCGTCTAGTACTATCCCTATCTATAGTGTTACATAGGCCTTTGCCCGAATTAATGAGCCATTATAGTGACTTAGCAGTTACAGAGATCGTGGGGGCGGTTTCCGGGATCGTGGCTGGCGGTTAGGGAGTAGTGGAGGTAGTGGGCGGTTGTAGCCGAGCTTCTACCTTCCTTAGTACCGAGCTGCATGTCTCTGATCCGAGCTCCCTTATGGCCGAGCTGTTGGCCTTTGGTCCGAGCTCCTTTTTGGCCGAGCTGTTGGCCTTTGGTCCGAGCTCCTTTATGGCCGAGCTATTGGCCTCTGGGCTGAGCTGAACTTCTGGTGGGCCGAACTCGTCATCTTTGGGCTGAACTTGTGGTGGGCCGGGTTGCATATCCTATCAGTATGATAAATGCACGAATGGGGAAGATGCTAAGCTAGAACTTGCATATGAGTGCAAAATTTCCTCTGTAGGTATGGTGTGTCGACGGTACGTAGAGAGAGAAGAAAACTTGAACCGATTGAGCGGAGAAAGAGATAGGGTGGCGGTCGACATCGGTGACGACAAGAAAAACTACGGCGACATGGTTGCAGTGAAAAGAACAGATAATTATGGAAGAGAATGATCTGGGGAGCTAACTAGTCTTTTTTTTTTTTAAGAGAAAGAGAGCCAAATTAAATAGGGAGTAAGATATATTATTTTTAATTTTAATTTTTTGTAATTTAATCACAATAAAACACATGTCAAGTATGGGGGGCTTCCTAGTTGTCTAAAAGTGGTGAGGTGTCAAATAAGAGAATGGGAAATAAAGTGAAGTGCCGTGTATTGCTTAGGGGAGGAAAGAAGACATTGGCTCACCCCTATGACATGATTCATTATTTTAATTATTTTTCCAATTACTTAATCTTCAATCTAATGAAGTAATTAATTAAGATGATAACATATTTCACTAATTCAAAATGACACACTGAATATTATTTTATTTCTAACATTTTCCAATACTAATTTAATTTCAATAATTATCTAACTTCTCAGTTATTATCAATTCTCGATCGAAGAAAATCTCATTATTTCTAATTTCCGAATTTTTGGGGCATTATAATTCTCCCCCACTAGGAAATTTCGTCCCCAAAATTTTTATCCAGTTCGAAGAGATATGAAGATTGTCATTAGATCTTCAATATAACTTAATACTACGTAGTTCAGATATTATGTACTTAAATACCTTAAGGACATATATATGCAATTTAGACAGAACGATATTATTTTCGTACAAAATTAGAAACAAGGGTCCAGTGTGATTTTCATAATAGCCCAGTACTCAAAAGGTTCACCATGAAAAAAAAAATACGGTTATCTCAACAATTGGCCAATAAAACTAGTGAGAACCCATAACCAGTAGATCCCTCATCACCATCAACACCAGTCTCAAAATCACAAGTTATACTAACAACACTAATGATTTTATAGAGTTCAACCCAACGACTCTATTTACTAAAGAAATTAAATATAATAACCAGGGAAACCACAAATAAATATAAAAGAAAGTTCATATGGGTAGATAAGTACCGACCATTACGCTTGCAAAATTTTCTATACAACATGAAAACTACACTTGAACTATTGTGAACTATAGGCAGTAGTGAGGATTCTTCACAAAAGATAATAACACTGGTCACCTCATATTTAAAGGTAACCCAAGGTATGTAGGGGAGATTAATAAGAAACGAACAAAAAAATGATAAACTGGATCTCTGAAATTCGTGTTTAACACTTTCAGATCAAATCAATTGGTCGGTTCTCCCAACTATTTGATCGGATAAAGTTTAGAGTGTTAGAAGAAAGTATGTTTTCGTGTTCTAAGAAAGAATGAACCAGAATATCTGCATAAAAAGATACCAAAAAATGGGATTAACTGTCCAAACTGCCATGCACCCGGCCGGGTGACACTCTGCCAGAGACACACCAGGCCGGGAGTGACTCTCTAGAGAACTTTTTGTTTTGGACCCGGCCGGGTGGAGTCATGCCACAGTCTTACCCGACCGGGTGAAACTCTCTGGACTCCACGCAGTGTTGTACCCGGCCGGGTGGAGTCATGCCACCGTCTCACCTGACCGGGTGAGACTCTCTGGACTCCACACCGCATTGGACCCGGCCGGGTGAAGGCATGCCACCTTCTCACCCGGTCGGGTGAAAGCCTCTGGAGCCCATGTAGTGTTTCACGCGGCCGGGTGGAGTTATGCCACATTCTCACCGGGCTGGGTGAGTACTACAGGATCCCAAATTCGCCCAAAATCGAATAAATTTTCACCATAGCAATTTATTGTAAATAAAAAATTTAGGGTTTAGGACCCCGCCAGGGGCTGCCGCCCCTTGGACCCCGCTTCCAAGGGCGCTGCCCCCGGACCCCCGTTCCTTAGGGGCTTCATCCCTAAGATCATAATAAATTCATATAAGTGTGCACTCATGTATTATTATGACGATATTAGTCAATTCAGTTAATCCAATTACACTAAAATATCCAACAATCCTCCCTTATTTTATTGTAATCCTTGATTAACTAAAACAAGCCATCTCAAACATTCAAACTTTTGCATAAATGAAATATCGTGACGATTGAA
>JAYDZE010010303.1:0-10433 GCA_034509125.1 Monilaria moniliformis
TATATTTCCGTATTTATGTTTTATACTGATGCAAGTATCATTGTATACTGATAAAATCCATAGTGTATACTGATAATTTGAATGCATTGTTGCTGGAGAATTTTCAGCCTCGTCTATCTTTTCGTATTTATGTTTTATACTGATACAAGTATCATTATATAATGATAAAAGTCATAGTGTATAATAATAGTGTGAATACATTATTGCTTGAGAATTTCCAGTTTGGGCTAAAGATTTTGAATGCTTCGGATGAAGACGACGATTGAAAGAACGATTAGTAGTGTTTTGAGTGAAGATGATGATTGATATCCCCGAGCTCGCGGCTTCGGATCCTTCGCCAACACTCGTGGAGTAGTGGCCGCTCGAGGTGTTCTTCATGCGCTTCGGCGCCAATTCGAGGCCACCCGCCCACTTGTCGATGCTTCGGACCTTGTTCCAAGTGGCGGCGTACTTGAATGGTTTACCGGTGTCGTTTTGGTAGACTTGCATGGTGGCTTTTAGAATATCCACCTCGCTCGCACCGCTTGGCTAATCCTTCTTCAAGTTGTTGTAGATGCTACATAATTTGGAGATTTCCAGGCTAACTCGGTCGAAATGAGCCCAAATCATCCTTCTTCGACTGCCGTTATATGCAGCGGAAACCCTATCCCAAAAACCTTTGGATTTTTGTTAGTTGCCGACGATGGGATCCTCGCTAGTGTCGACATACACCTCGAAGATCCGTTTTGTTTCCTCCGAGGTGTATGCCGCTCGAACATCGTGGCCCGTCGGCTGCTCAGACAGTTGGACGACTCGGACAGTTGGATGTCGTCCAACTGTCGCGTGGGGATCTTGTGGCGGGTGGGGAGCTCATGCTGGGTAGGGACCTCGTGGGGGTTGGTTGCGGAGTGAGCGAAGCCCGACATGTATGCTCGTAGGTCTCATGCACGAACCAATCGCGCAATTGGGGTTGGTTGTTGTCGCTGGACATTTTTGCACTTGAAAATTAAAAGAATGTGATGAATAATACGAAGTTGGAAGAGAAATAGATGGAATGGGCGTGGAAAATAAAGTGGGGGAATGAGGTATTTATAGGACTGTGTATGGATTTAAATAAATAAATAAATATAAATATATATATATATATATAAAAGTAGCCGTTTTTCTCGGTTGGGATTTTTTAAAATTTTTCGAATATATGCTGAATAAAAAAAATATTGCGAGACGCGCTCTCCCCATTGGACGCGGAGGCGAGGGGCGCGTGGCGCGAGGCCCGCCTTCTTTCCCTTCGCCTCGCGACGCCCATCCCTCCCGAGGCGCTGCAGCGCGGCCCACGAGTGTCCCGTCCCGCCTAGACGGGACGCACCCTCCCCATTGCAAATGCCCTAACATCCGAATTTCTATGTTCAAGTACGAACTAGGAATCTGATTTCTTCTTCAAGAAACACCAACAAAATAATTGAGAAATTATTATATTTATTATTAGTAATTCAAGCTCTCTCTTAAATTTTGGATCGCATGTGGCATCCCACAATCCTCTATTCTTATTTATCTAGAACTTTCATTTATACATTTTTAATTTCATATTATATCTCTAATAATAATAATAATAATAATTAATATATTAGAATATATATTATATTCACATCATATTTCGTTTATAATCAGGCCATATTTAAATACTTATCTTAATAAAATCATATCTTAATCATCGTATTTTTTTTTCCTTCTTTAAATTTAACAATTATTTTTTTAATTACAAATCACAAACATCCAAGATGACTAAACCTCCTAACTATTGATAGAAGAGAAAACATCTCAAACTTGAATAATCCATAATCCTTAATTATCTCCAATCCCTTTTATGTTGACTAGCTCCAGATTTAAATCACATTTCTTGCAACTGGTTTATGTTACATATATTGTAGATTTATGTTACTACAGATATTTACGGTGATTAATTTACTAAATATGAGTCGACCTACATTCATAACTTTACAAACCAATCTGCGTACGTATAGTTCCATAATTATAGCACCATTATTCTTATATTAAAATTCAGTGACATCCATATCTTCATATGAGTAAGCTCCATCTTTATATATAATTCAATTTCACAAAAGTTTGAATAGAGTATGTATTAATTTTAGGATAAATATTATTTATTGTTTCAATGTTCTCTATTGATAATAGACGTCTTAACGTAAGTATTATTGTAAAAAAGTACCCAATATTTTTAAATTTTATGTTTGTGTCTCGACAAAAATTTTCTGGCGCCCGAAGGATGATGTTACACCCCGAAATTCGTATTTGACATTTCTTACGTGTCTACAATATATGCCGCAATTATCGTACTCCTAATTTGGGCATCTCCAGAACTACATGTCTGTGTTATCGAGCGCAAATGACATCTTTCAAATCACACGTTTTTTGTTAAAGAACTTCACATCATTTATTGTGGACACATAAGAAACGACACATATGAATATCAGCGTGCCACATCATTATCCAAACGTCAGAATAATTTTGTTGGGACATAAACGTAAATTTTCCAAAACGTTG
The DNA here is from genome assembly GCA_034509125.1 of Monilaria moniliformis. Taxonomy (NCBI): domain Eukaryota; kingdom Viridiplantae; phylum Streptophyta; class Magnoliopsida; order Caryophyllales; family Aizoaceae; genus Monilaria; species Monilaria moniliformis. The sequence goes on from JAYDZE010010303.1 coordinate 2,542, forward strand.
GGTACCATTTTGGAATTATGTTTATGCTGGGACATATATGTTGTCGGTGACAAACGTTTGGATAATAAGTGACATTTATCATTATTATTATAGTACATGTAATTTAGATATCTTCATTGAGTTATAAAAATTGAATCAATGATAAATAGATTAGATTAAATACAAATTAGATTAGATTAGATTATATTGAGTTCAATCTATCAAATTTTTAGTCATGATAATACTTAGAACATCGATATGGTATTTCCAGATAGCACCTCAATGCGGTGTCTGATGCTCATAAGTCAATTTGGTCATGCAAGCTCGATGAGATGATGGTCAAAACTCAGATGTGGTATGTCAAGAGGACATCTCATTTCCACATTAGATATATATAGTATTTCATGCTTCATACGAGATGATTCTCAAAAGTTAGAGATACAAGCACTAGATATAGCATAAGTATTAATTACTAAGATCTAATTTAGAAGTCAGAGATAATTTGTCAAGTTTTAGATGAGATGTTGCTCAGAAATCAATTATGTTCTTCCAGACGAAATGATACTCACAAGTCAATTCTGATCTTTAAAACTTCAGATGAGATTATGCTAAAAACTCAGTTCGAACTTACAAGCTACAAATGCGATGATGCTCACAAATTAGTTTTTAAGCTTTCAACCTCATGATGAGATTATAATGCTCAATTTTGGTATAACAAGCTTCAGATAAGATGATGCTCAGAATTCAGAGACGGTATGTCAAGCTCTAGATGAGATTGTAATCAAAATTCAGCTATGGTATTTCAAGCTACAGACAAAATGATGCTCATAAGTTAGTTATGGTTTTTCAAGTTACTGAAGACATGATGCTCATAAGTCATTTATGATCTTACAAGGTCCAGGTGAGATGATGCGCACAAGTTACTTCTGACAATTCAACCTCTATATGAGATGATGCTCATAAGTCAATTATGGTCCTTCAACCTCTAGATGGTGATACTCAAAAGTTCAGCGCTCATAAGTTAGATGTTGTATTTCTAGATGCAAACGAGATGATACTCATAAGTTCGATGTTCAAAAATCAGATGTGGTCCTTTGTGCTCCAAATGAGGATTTGACATGTAACTTATCCAGATGAGATATTGCTCACATAACATATGTGATCTTAAATTATTTATTATCCATCAATTAAAAAAATAATACAAAATTAATACATCATTTCTATGTACGATTAACAACAAATGTGGCACATCAATCCTTCATCATATCCTATGAAAAACTTACATATTTTTACTTATTCTTTTTATAAAATCTTCAATTTCACATCGACTTTTTATGAAACTTCACCAAATGAAAACATATGTAAAAGGATAAAAATTTATATTCTTCCAATAAAAAATTAAAATTTAATGTGAAAAGTGGTTAAAATTAATATAATTTAAATTATACCATTAATTTAATTTGATTGAATTTAATTAAAAATTAAAAAAAGTAACTTATATAAATATTATTTCGTATAATATAATTATAAAATAATATTAATAAAGTGATTTTCCATCGAATTTCCACGATTAATTCTTTATTTCCTCAAATAATTCAGACAACCAAATCAAGATTAATTTATAAGTTACTGACAGCCCATTTACCGTTTCTCGATTCGATCAAGCATCATACAAATTTACAATATAGTATATAATTATGACCTTAGCATTGCGCAATAAATTCACCAAAATTATGTAAGATCAGATGGGAGAGACCCCATCTGCCCCAACTTTGTCCTACAGTTGCACTAAAAGTCGGCACAAACCCCCAACCATAATATCTTTCCCACATCTTACATTATATTCCTATGTATATAATAATGATATTTTTTAAAACATCCTTAACCAAGGTGTCTTAAGTGGGACCTCCCAAATACGAATTACATTCTACACCACTATAATGTACGTTGATTTCTCTCTCTCTGGATGATGAGAAGCCCGTAGATAGGGCATATATTTCTTTACTTTTAAACGAAAGAATGATGTTCCCATATGAAAGTGTACTTAGTTTTCAACAAAGTCTTGGAAAAGAAATGATAACATTTTTGAGGGCCTAAAAGCAGTTGCTTTAATGGAAGTCGGTGCATTGTGATAAGCCCCTTTTATCTGTTGAGGGGAAATCCGCCAAATTAGAATTTGTCATTTATTCATCAAATTATTGTCCTTATAATTCAATCTGTACCATCCTATCATTATTAATCACACTCAAACAATTTTTCTCCTGTCTGCATTCCCTATACATCATTAATTCAATATTATTGCTATCTTTTTATCATTTTGTGAAGTGTTTCCCTACATTTTCTGTAGTCTTACCGATGAATGCCACACTATTTACAATCAATTTGATTTTGGCCAACAGCGCTAGTTTTTTTTTTTTTTTTTTTAAATTAAAAAGTTGGCCATTTGAGACCTTATTTCAACAGTCTCGTTGCCATGGCCGTGATTACTAGAGTGAAGCAGCTGATTTCAGCGGCGACATTGATTGGTGACTGGTGATGGTGAAGTTGATCGGGCTTACTTTCCATTTCGAACAACATTATTAACAAGAGTTTTAAGATGAAGGACATATGATAATCGGTAGCCATAGGGTTCAACATTCCTAAAATTTAGGTTAATTTTTTTCTTAAAATAAACCATAAATTAATCCTAAATTTATAATATTGTCATATGTCAATTATGCAAGAATGCAATATAGGATGTCTCATGTCATACTAGAATACAATAGAAGATAAGAATCGATCTAGATGTTGGATATTTAAAATAGTCAAATTCATTTACCCTAGTTAGTAAATAGGGTTTGTAGATTTTTTATGATGTCTTGCTGATCGTATCATTTGACGTTTGATCAAAATAACAAATTATTCATATTTTTATCAATTGTCATTGAAAGAAAGTCAATAAACGAATTATAAGGTGTTTTTGTTACGCCATGTAGGCTCAAAATGAAATTAATTTGGAGTTGAGAAAATATTCTGAAAACAGATCTTGTACCCTACATTAGATCTTTAGGAACATGAACATCAATATCCGCAGACATGTTGAATCAGCTCATAATTTCAGCATATGGGCTTGCATTATTCTTAGCTACTAGCTAGCATACATTAATCAAGATATCATTAATTGAGAGTTTGAATTTTCTTTCACCTGGGTAGTCACTATATGACTACACTAGAGTGTATAGCTAACAATATGGTACAGAAAGAAGAAAAGCTATAAGGAAACTTCGTGTATGTTTCCTTGTAATTTCATAAAAGGAAAAGAAAAAGCTTATTTTTGGTGTACTGGTCTTCCCTTTGATTTCTTAGGTCATTCATCATATCACATTAGTTCCAATATTTCTTCCACACATAACTAGAAAATGTTCCTACCAATTTCCATTATTCTAAGCTTTTGCTTCATTTTAATTAGAAATATTCGTCACGCTACGATAAATGACAACTCCATAAATTCAACCTTTCTGCTGTGTTCGTTCAAAATAGGGTTGCTTGCCGTGTGAAAGCTACCTCTTCTGGTTAGTCTCTTCCTGTCATTTGACCCATGTATCTATAATGCTCTTTTACTCATCTTTACCCATTGTTTAATATTATCATATACATTAATGCATACATATATGTATAGGTTTTTCCTATGTGCACATATCAATGGCACAACTACAGACTCCCAACAAAATTTAAAATTATATATTTTGAAAAGAGAAGATAATTTTCCAACTAAAATGGCTAGTAAACACTATGTAACCACATGTAGGGGAGGGAGGGAGAGAGAGAGAGAGAGAGAGAGAGAGAGCAAACATATCACATTGGGGGGCTGAGCGGAAAGATAGGGACTAACAACGGACACCACGAAACCTTATCTTTCCCAACACCTCCATCATCTATTTCCTCAACCAAATCAATTTCCCCATCATTCCAAATCATTGCCGGGTCCCCGTTGTCTACCCCCATATTCATACTCTTTTATCAATAATAACTTCACTCATTAAATCATATAAGAAAAACAGTCTTAATTAAGGCCAATAGTTTAAAGTCCTCCACCGTCTATTCCCTTTATAGAGAAAATTATATTTGAATTGACTGATTATAGGCCAAGATATAGTAAAAATGGGTTAATAGTATTAGTATCTAAACTGTTGGATTTTGGCCAAATTTTAGTTTGCACATTAGCAAAAAATTATGGCCATAAATTTCTATATTTTTATTCATTATAATTTTGTGACCCAATCGGTGTACCCCAAAATTGATGCCGACATGCCTTGAATTTTGGCAACTTTGATTTTTTACATAGCATCAACTTGTAGAAAAAAGAAAAAAAAAACTTGGAGATAAATTGATCTCGATCGCAAAATAAAATCAATTAAAAATAAATTAATTTATACAAAACATCCTTTTGGGGTGTGAAAAAACTAAAAATTTGGACTAAGTACGATAATTTAAAGACTATTATCCCTAAAAATTATATCTTCTAACAAGAGAATATAGGACTGAGTTTGTAAAAAAGACGAGCTCGTAACCTGTATAAATCCAAATTAGGTGAAACATATACTTAGAGACCTGTACTTTCATTCTTTGTTTCGTTGGATTCTTGTACAATCTTTTCGTTTTAATAAGCCTTTATACTCTTTTTGTTATTATGATATCGAATCCTTATTTAACGTATTTCATAGAAAGGTAACTTTTATGTTTTTTATGTAATAAGTCATCATTTATTATTTACTCTAACTCCACATCATATTCTAATTGAGAATTTAATTGATATAAATATTATGAAAAATCTAATAACTTCCAATTAAATTCTAATGCTCCAATCAAAAGTGAAAACCTAATTCGCAATCGTAAACTGCTCGTCCTTCCGCCCCACACCGCAGCTCTAAAACCTTAAAGCCAACCACAAATCCCTCTCTACAGGCTGCATGCCATATTGAAAGAATCTCTAGAAACAATGAGCCTTTTTTTTTTGCAGTGAAAAAGTACAGAAATCAGAGGATTTTAAATGTGAAAGCTTAACAAAAAAAAAATCTGTTTCTTACGATCAAATTAACGAGTGGAATTGTAAGATTTTATTATTACATTTATGTTGAATTTAGTGAACCTTGAGATGATGGTTTTTCGAAGTTGGGATAAATCAATAACCTTTAGAAAAACAAAACTTGAAAAAAAGAAAAAGAAAATTGAAAACAATTCGAAAATTTGTGTGATTGTTGAGCGTTGTGGATTTCCAACTTCTAATCTACTGGGCAACCACTTTGAGCATTTGCACAAGAAGAATCACCGGGCTTAAAATGAGAACATCGTCATCGTGTCTGGAGCGCTCGCCGCTGGGTGGTTGCCGTATTCTACTAACAGATTAATTGGTGTTTTCTAGGATTCTTTCATAATATTTATATCAAATATTTTTTTTTCCGAGAACGTTTATATCAAATTTCTAGATATATATGATGTGGAATTAGTTTAAATAATAAGTGATAGACATAATATATATATATAACAGAAAAAGTTAACTTTTCTACTAAATTCGTTAAATAAGAATTTAATAAAATAAAAAATAAAAGTATAAGAACCTACTAAAACAAAACAAAAAAATCGTAAAGAGATCTAAGGAAACAAAGACGAAATTTGCTTAGTGCAGTTTAATTATGGCTCATATGTAATTCACTCATCCTCAAAGAAAAAAAAAGTGGCACTCATCCAATCATGTGTATGCAACAGTAATAGGACATATACTATTCTAATTGTAGACACTTGTATACTACAAAGCGACATACATGATGATCGTGTCAAGTTTCATGATTGACGAACTATAATATATCATATTATCGCTCACTAAAAAACAGTCAAAATATTAGTAAATAAATATCTAATAATCCAATTTGTAAACAGCGTACATATAAGACTATTGCTTTGGTAGGTGTATATCGGTGAGCTTATATGCATTAATTATTGTGAATAGTTGTAGCTTCAAACAACATCATCATTATCCTCTAGTATTAAATAATTAGACAATCCATCCAACATTATCAATTCTATTCGTTTCTCACTCCCACACACGAGCGACAGTAGACGAGTACTCACGTAGCTTAGAATGTTTTTGTAATTGATTAGATGAGATTTGGGTTTTGATTAGATTAGATTAGATTAGATTATGGTGTGATTAGCATCTGAACCTACTTCATTTTCCCCATTTGCATAGCTCTAGATAAAGTGCTGGTTCGGGCGGATTCCATTTAATTTTTCTAGACAATGTTTTAAATTTCAAGCCATGAGATTGTCGCCTACAAATATAGCAACAAAAATCGATAATAGAAATTTTTTAGCATCTGATTATTTATAGGTAGATCGGTCATTTAAATGAAATTAAATCTTTTGTTCTAAAATGATATTTCATTACGTGTTTCTCGTTTATATAAGATGCGTCACATTTGCAGGGAGGATACGGTATTTACTACATATACTTCCGTATAGATTATGTTATCGTGAAAACTACATTTTTCAAAACATGAGAACACTGCGTAGAACGTATAAAGTCAATCAATTCATAGTAAAATTAACTGTATTAAAAAATATAATTTTCACTCCTTTTGAGAATCAAATCAAAATTAGCGTCAATATAAAAAGGAGATGAATCAAATATTTATAATCAAAAACTAAAAAATGATTTTACCGTTCTCACAATGTTAAAGAATTCTGTTTTGAACCCACCTCTAAATATATGTGTATGTATATGAGAAATAATAGAGAATTATGACAGGCGGAGTGAGTTGCATTTTCATGGTCAATTGGAATTAGTCATGCATCTTGCATTAGTTATAAATTTATATTTCTATCTAAGGAATAGGCGTGTATGGGAACATGCATGTATGCCTGCACAAAACCTCAAACTGGAGAATGATAGAAAGTACTGAGTAGTATTACTTACATTGACATATTTTGTTTTAATTTACACACACGCATCCAAATGACTCGAATTAGTTGGAAGAGAAGTGTTTTAATTAACAATTGAGCCGCGATTCGTCGTCGAGATATTATTTGTTTAGAAAACTTAAAGAAGCGCAATACTTCTTAATAGACAATAATAATAAAAATAATATAAAAAATATAACTAACAAAATATAGCATACGAAATATCATAAATCGATGAGGTGAGAAATGAACCGTTTTCCTAAATTTGAATTGCCATGTTCATGCTCAAAATTTTAGGTCATGGAAATTGTCTGAGAAGGGTGAAACACGCCTTGAAAATATAGCTGTGACGAATAACTATATTCCATGCCTTCTGGATCGGGGTCATCCCTGCCAATAATTTAACTTAATTATTATTCGCTTGTGCGTAACATTCATTGAGAAAAGAGAGAGAAAAAAAAAAATTAACTTATGCACAAATTATTATATCAGATATGAGAGAAACTAATCAAGACAACTACATCTCTCCTGAACGCCCCTTCATAACTATTAGGATTATGCTCAAACTTATGGTCTAACTTTTGGTTCGTTTCGTAATTTAATATACCATATATAATATTTTTAATATATCAAAATATCCTTACCTTTCAGTAATTTTTTTTAAATTAAATTTCCAATTTGATACCAAACTTTTGACCAATTGACATATGTATTTTTTCAGTGTGCATGCACATATATATCTGCACTTAGTTTAAGTTTTATATTAGTTTTAAGTTTAAATCTGTATTTATATTTTACCAATTTATAAAATGACATAAATATCTTACACCAGTGGCGGATCTAGGGGGCGGGAGGGGGCGGCCGACCCCCCACCCCCGCCCCCCGCCCCCCGAACATCTATTTTTTTATGTTGTGAGAAGAGATGCATGGTTGATTGGTATTGAAGATTTGGGTAGCCTTTCTCGAAAGATTGTTGA
>JAYDZE010010314.1:0-10432 GCA_034509125.1 Monilaria moniliformis
AGTCGTACTACAAAAAATAATCATTAAGAAATATTAGAGGTTTTAAATATAAAGGGATCCTAACTGGTCCTCCTTGGCGGCGTTCTTTATCTAGTTTGAAGTTTGCATTTGAAAGGTCAGGGAATTGGCAATGCGGAACTCGCAGCCCGTTCCGGCGGGACGGGACGAACGCGAGGCACGTTGTGGATCGCCTATCAGGACAGGATGCTGAACTGGGGGGAAATGGGAGGGGCAGAATTGACAACGAGTGCTACGTTGCCTCCGACTCCGATAATTCGGATGACAAGAATGCTAAGCAACTTATGTCGATGTTTCAAGCGGCGACTGCAACTTATTATTTGCAGCCTCCTCCAACAGATGCTCCCGATATACGATCCAGAAGGCACGTGCACCAGGCACGAGAGGTTGCCGATGCTCGACTAATGGCGAATTACTTCTCCGACGAGCCATGCTGGGGGGAAGATTTTTTATGGCGTTGGTTCCATATGCGTAGGGATTTATTTCTACGTATAGAAAATACATTGGTTGCACCTGGAGAATACTTCCAGCAGCGGCCTGACGCGCTCGGACGGCTAGGCCATTTAACGCTTGTGAAGTGTACGTCGGCAATCTGATAGCTTGCCTACGGCGGAAGCCCTGATATATTTGACGAGTACTTGCACATCGCAGAGAGCACGGGGCGCAAATGTTTGGCGCGATTCTGTAAGGGCATTCGCAATGCGTTCGGCACTGAAATCAGGGCAACACAACCTTCGACTGCCAACAGTTACTTCCCCGACATGCTTGGCAGTATTGACTGCATGCACTGGGAGTGGAAAAATTGTCCAACCGCATTGATGGTCGAATACACTAGCGGCCACAAAGGCTCTCATCCAACGATTGTACTGGAAGCAGTCGCCGACCACCGCTTCTAGATTTGGCATGCATTTTTTGGTGTCTCCGGGTCTAACAACGACATCAACGTGCTCAACCACTCAGAAATCTTCAATGATGTATTGTACGGTAGGGCACCAGCGGTCCAATTCACAGACAATGGATGTCTGTACAACATGGGCTACTATCTCGCCGATGGCATCTACCCAAAGCGGCCGACGTTCGTGAATTCCTTCTCGTGTCCAATCGATCCCAAAAAAGATCGTTTAGCGCAGAAGCAGGAGGCCGCGTGTAAAGACGTTGAATGAGCATTCAGTGTTCTACAAGCATGGTTCACGGTCATCAAGGGTTTGGCGCGTTCGTAGTTTAGGGAGATTTTTTCCGATGTCATGTATGTGTGCATTATAATTCATAACATAATTATCGAGAACGAATGAGCGAATGCTCATAATTGGAATCGAGCTCTTCAACCGCAACCGACGCCCCCAAATCAAGATGCGCCGATATCATTACGAGAATACCAAAAGCGTGGAGAGTCGTCGCGTGATGCCGTCAACCATGATCGGCTCCAATACGATTTAATCAAAGAAATTTGAGCGCACTTTGGTCCCCTTGACGATTGATTAACATTTCGATTATGTACTTTCCCTTTTCAATAATGTGTTTGTAGAATTTTTAATTATGTAATTTTTAATATTATAATGAAATTTACGTCTTTTATTAAATTGGAAATTAAATTTAATTAGAATATGTAATAAATATAATAAATAAGAAATGAATAAAAAGATAAAAAGATAGGGCCCATAAATAGTGCAAGGGAAGAGATTGGGAGGGGATATGGATATGGGTGTTGTCTATTGATTAAGGGATGTGATAAAAAAAATATTGTATAACTTATAAATAGTTGTGAATAGTTTAAGAAAAATGATGATTAAAGAATGAGGTTGCAATGACCTAAGATGATTAGTTAAGACAAGAATGCTTCCAAAACCAAATTCAAAAGAACAAAAATGAAATTCTCGAAGAAAAAACAAGAATAAAGGGAAAAAAATAATCGCCGTTGCCGGGGATCGAACCCGGGTCACCCGCGTGACAGGCGGGAATACTTACCACTATACTACAACGACATGCTGCAAACTACATTGCATGCTAATTTACAAATAGCTATTGAATTTAAATATATGAAATTAAAATATTACACTTAGAGCTAGCGCCATATTCAACTAACATGCCTCTGACAAATTCTCCAAAGGGTGACATTCTTTCTTTCTTTTTTTTTATAGATAATGATAGAAAAGAAAGGAGGAATTTAAAACTGAAAATTATCTTATCCCTCATTTTCTCTGAACACTCGAAACACTATTATCTGATGAAAGGAAACAAATTTCCTCGTCCTTGTTTATTAAACAGCTATGTCTTTTCTTTTAATTGTTTTATCGCTCATCTTCCCACAAGTTCCTTGCATTATACATAACAAGTTGTTGAATACAGTCATTGCATTTCCAAGAGCTATGAAATGTCAAAAAAAAAAAAAAGATAAGAAACTACAAGGGCTGTTTCATTTATTGTATAGGTACTTACAAATGAGGTAAGGTGAGAGTGTTCCATGGGGACTCAACCTTCTTGAAAAAAATTCCCATCACCACTAGACTACAACATCAAAAATTAACCAAAGAATACAAATCACTCAAAATTAACTTCTACTTTGCTCCCTCCCTAATCTCTACCAATATAAACAGTATGGTATATTTGTTGAAAATTTTGTCTATAAAAGGAACTCTAAATTTAACCAGGAAATGTATTTTTCCCATCTCCAATGCACCCACAGTTTTACCTCATGAAGCAACCATAGCTCCATTGAGGCGAACCTCTCCCCGTTTATTCATCTTGTGGCTTGTTGCACGAGCCTATACACGAGCAATTGGAGAGAACGGTGGATTCAGCACGAAGGATGGCAAGGCATCTTCCATCTTGCCAGCCTTGAACTTCTCTTCCTCTGATATTGCATCTATGAGATGTTTTATCTCCTCTTCCGCGAATACCCTCATAGAGTCACTCTGCAGCATTTGCTCGTTCCTCTCCTGTCCAGCACCGGTGGAGGCTTCTGCAGCGTGCAGAATAGCAACGCAGATGGAGAATGCTTGCAGAGAGGACAACTGTGCATGGAAATCAACCACGTATTTCCCATCCTCGATTCCCCTCATTGTGAAAGCCGGTTGTTTATCTTTTCTTCCCTGCACACATTTAGGCAGAGCCAAAGCATCACAACCATGGCTACTAGCAAAGGATTTACATGTACAAGATTGAAAGAAACAACTCTTTCTTCAAAAACCTATGTTTCAATGACAGAATCTTCATATTCATAAATGAAGTTACCTGAATAAAAAGTTGTGGTGAATAGTGAGTGTCAATGAGGGGCTGGCCCTCAGCTAATTGAAGATTAGGGTTCCCACAAATATTGAGGGGGCATGCCATGTCCCATCCACCGCAATCACACCCTCCGCCTAGCTTCCATCTATCGAGCAATGGTGAAGGGCCGCGGCTTTGAGTACTTGGCAAGCTGTGATTTCCTGCTGGGATCACAACGTGCAGCTTCCCGGGATTCGCAGTGTTTGTGGAGGCCTCGTCGTGCTCCTGCTTGAGCTGACAAAGATCTAGCAAGTTCAAAAGTGGCTTGTCCATCTGCCTATCCCCACTCTTGAATTTGAGACTCTCTCTCTTCTCAAAAGGAACTTGCATAATGATTGCTGCTATTTCTAGCCCCGGATGCAGTTCAACTGCTGACACGGGCTGAGAAGATTCATAGTGACCATTGTCACGGGCATTCTTGGATTGAGCTTTATTCCTTGACTTGGCTGGTGTTTCATGCTTCTCGCCATCACACCGGGATGATACCTCATCAGAAACTAGGGGTAGTTTAGTGAGGTCTGGCGAGCAGCAAGAGCTATCTTGGGAGGAAACACTTCTTCTCAAATGGGAAACATCGTACGACACAAACTCTGTCACCATAGAATCATTATAAGCTCCAGCACCTTTCAACTCTGTACATAGATAGCATGATACCAGCATTTTCCCGACCATATATGATTCTTTGCTGTTTTCTCTAAATCCCCAAGCACTAGAATTACTCTTCCTTGTATGATGCAGCGAGTGGAACGTGTAGGCCCAAGATAGAGGGTTATCCACCTTGCACGTCTTTGCAACATAGACATCTTCTGGCGAATTCACTGAGAACTCGAAGAACAGCATCCCTTGCTTCCTTTCCATCTTGAGAAGGCCACGAAGGTGTGCAGGAGAGGACGGGAGAAGTGAGTTATGAGCGTCTTTCTTTTCAAGCTGAGGGCTATTTCCAATTCCTACACTGTGAGCCTTGTCTGATAAATCAGTCAGCAACGATCTACAAACGGTTTTGTTGCAATTCACACCAATGTCCCTCCCACCAACTACCTCAGAGTTAATATCCTTGGCACAATTCAAAGGACTTCTATGAGATTTAGATTTAACAAATGGATCAAACATTTTGAGGACAGGATGAAGCCGGCCTCTCGGACTGCTGGCTTTTGAGCCATCACTATCTGAATGAGCAGGCGAATGAGGCAAAGCCAATTTCGCAGATAATGACTTGTGCAGAGTGCCAACTGCATTATCTGTCACTTGACAACTCTTATCATCATCCTTTATATCAACTGCAGATTCAGATTGCTTCTTCTTGCTTTTACACGAGGACAAAGACTTCTTTAAGGCAGTTCTTTCATGAATAGGATCAAAAGACCGATGCATTGAGCTTCGAGAGTGCAACTCTTGCTGGTTCTTACAAGAGGAGCTAGTACTTTGTTCGGAGAGGGACACACCTCGATCTACTAAGGGACTTTCTTCATCCAAACTACATAAGGAATCAATGATTCCAACAGAGAATGCAGATGAACTCCCTCTTGAAAACTCAATCTTTTTCCTTGGGACAACATCATCATTTCTCCTGAGCAATCCCACTTCTTTGGAACTCTGATACACTGAGCCCCGCTTCAGCAGTTGATGATGACCTTCTCGAGGGAGTTTTGGGGCATCTCTACACGATGCACTACGGTAACGACTAAACCTAATCTCAGTGAACTCTTCATTGAGGCTGAGCAGCTCATTCCCACATTTGAGCTTACTCGATTTCCTAGAACGACGTTGTGGAGCTGGAAGCACGGTAATAGGACTCCCATCTACAACACAATATTTGTCGAAGTCTAATTCCATAGTCACTCACTCTAGCCCCTCATTTATAGATCCTCCTCCTGCAAAGCCACATTCACAAACATGGATTGAAATGGAAAATGCCAACGATCATAAATCAAGAACTCTGCCACACAATGCCAACAGTGCATCTGGGAATATTTCAAAATGTAGAATTATCACAAAATAATTTACTTCCCCAACCATACAGTTTTTATCTTTTCTGACAAAGAAAAGAACAAAAGGCAACAAATAAGCATTGCATAATTGCTATCAACAGCTCGGCTGCTCCAAAGTTATCCCATTTCTTGATAAAAAAATAATCAGAAATGAGATTCTAAAAACAACACTACAAATAAGAAGAAAATCAAATACAACTAAAATTGAATTCTGCAAACCCCCCCCCCCAGCCCCTTTTTAATTGAAAAACAGAAAAGCTATTATCACACTTGAAGCAAAGAATCAAACATTTGCGGATTTCAAGATCTCACTCCACAATGCCAAATTAGTGTACAAACCTTAGTGTGGGGTTTTAGCAAATTAAGACGCAATATCTTTTTAAGAAGTTTTAAACCCATCAAAGATCCAATTTTTTACCCTCGACCTAATTGAATGTCTGAAACTTTCTAATAGGGGAGCAAAAACTTACTGCATATAACAACGTCTGACATTGGAACTTATAGTTAAGGAACTATATAAAAGAACTATTAGTATTTTATACCCAATAAAGAGATAATGATTTCCGAAGAGAAAAAAGGACATACCCCACTTCAGATCTCAAAGCATTGAAGCTAAAGAAAAACCCAAAGAAATTGCAATCATTTGCTCCTTCTCTTCAGCTCAAAGGCTTGAATGAGAAAAATGCAGTCTCACATTCACAAAAGATAATGTAAAAAGCACCATTTGTCTAGCAACTTCAATATAAGAGTAAGAGTTGTAGATATCAGCTTTCGCCAGTAAGATTTTTCTAATTTATTAATTTTTGCCAAAGAATCAAGAAAAGTAGTGTAGATGGTGAAATCAGAAAAAAACAATGAGAACCACTGAAGCAGCCACCAACAGTAAAGTTAAATGATATGCACAAAAAAAGTGAACATGCATGCCTTTGATTGGAGATGCAGGGATCTCTCTCTCTCTCTCTCTCTTCTCGAATCACATGAACAGTTCAGGATGGAGGGAGACAGAGCTGCAGAGGCCTAATTTTACTGTCCACTTCAAAAGCCAGTTTCTTTGACTCAACATGTGTGTGCAAGTGAGTGAGTGTGTGTTTAACAGTGTGACCATTTTTGACGTTGCTTTTTAGGACAGTGTTTCGAGTACCTGCAAGATTGGTACCCCCATGAAAAGACGGAAATACCCTTGTAGCACATCTATTTTTGTCTTCAGTCAGGGGTATTTTGGAGGTTTACTAGGGGGGGTCACAATAATTAAATGGGGAATCAGTGCAGAGATTATTATTATGTTATGGTATTGGGAAACGCAGATTAAAATTTGTTTTATTAATGTCGCTTCCATTTGCCACTAATCGCTAATTAATGGTTCGATTAAAATATTCCAAAGGAATCCATCTTCCTACATTTATGTTCATCTCCCATAATTTATTCCAATATTAATTGTAGGATTCAATGTGCCTTCATTTGTTGAAGTTACTTAACTGACCTCGGTGTTTGAATTTGGCTTTTCTGTAGATTGTTCCAATATATTCAAACCGCCAATAGATCACTTAATTAGGTTATTAGATTAGCAACGAGGCATAGTTCAAGTGTCAAAATTGAGATACTCAAAGACTATCATTAACGAGAGGTATTGAGTTTAAATTCTGTCTATATTTGGTGTATTATTTCACTTTATGATGATGTAGTTGTCATGTGTGCGTGCGGAATTGTTGTCTCATCTTTGTGTGGTGTAGTGACCCGCACAAAAATCGATTACAAGCTCGATCAGTTAAAATGTTTTACAAAAATCGATTAATCTATAAATATTTGTTTTTTTCATATATTTATGTGTTACATTGACACATATAAATATTTAAATAAGCTACTAACAATTTAACATGATAAAGTTACATTATTTTTTCAAAAAATAGTATATCTCGTACCAAACAAAACTAAATAGAATTGTTTATCAATATTTGTTAAACGCCATAAATAAAAATCAAAGTATATCTACATGATGATAAATAAATAAAAATAAAAATAAAAAATAATTATAAATATCGGTTAATTGCACACCACATAAATACCAATTCTGCAAAAAAAATAGTTTAACAATAATAATTTAAAAAATATTGATTAAAATAAAATAATGATATTTTTTAATGTTTATAATTATTATTTATTTTATTATTTTCAGAAGTGTTTATTATATAAATTATGGACAAAATGAGAATCATTTCATTACAGTGCTTCAGTATGCGGCGTCCAAAATTATAAAATTAGTTCCTCGCATCAATCAATTTGAGTCTTACTTTTGTAATTCGTATATACCTCAAAAATTAAAAGAATCTAAGCTACACATCATAGAAAGTTGTATATATAAACGTAATGATTCAAACTAGGGTGAAACTCGTTCTATTTATTTATATGAAAATAGTTAGTATTATATTTTTAAGTATGAATGGTTATCAAGAAAATTACATTTTTTATACAAATGCAAGTACACTGCAATAGACGTATAAAGTTATTGCATTCGCTGTGCAATCAATTGCACTTAAAAAAAATCAAATTTCCGTCTCTTGTAAAATTCAAACTCAGGTGCTACATTTACGGATTAAAATAAATACCTTCTCTGTAGCATGACTCCAAGGTATATATTTTGAACATGCAAGTTCATGGAAATTATGATGAATTACATACTGTATCTTTTATAATATATGCTTTTATATAAGTACCAACATTCTAGAAATAGTTGAACTTTTGAACTTTTGATGGCACGACCACGTAGTTATCTTGTTTGCATGAATTAGCAAGCTATACGAAAAAAAGAAGATAGAGATTGAAGGAGTATTGTGATATTTGTTTATGAGATTTCAAGAATAAGGTAATTATAATAGAATAATTAGAATTTCGAGCCACGAAATTATTTTCAAGTAAAATAGGTTGTAACCACCCCCCCCCCCCCCCCCAATTTCCAAGTTTTATAAATTTGTTGTTCGTAATTGTTAAGCCAACTTCTAAAGTCTGGCGTAATTTATGTTTTTTGTTTTAATAATTTAAATGCTAAGCATGTAGTGAAATAGATCTTATTTTATGTCATTAATAATAATAATAATCCTAGTAATTAAAACAATTTACTATATAACTAAAATTAAATATTGAAAATGCTTGTGTACCTTAAGAAATGCTCATGCCTTGATTTCATCATAATTTAGTGTATATTGCAATTGTTTGTTATTTTGTATTACACGCTTATAATACTATTTTTATACTTTCTCCGATCCAATTATATAGACTTATTTTTTTTAGATGTTCCAGATATATAAGCTTGATTTTATAAAAGGTATTTTTTAAATTCATTTACTAATATATCCATAGTTATTTTTATTTTATTTAACTCTTTAGTATTAGTTGGTCATCAAAATAAACATGAACACATTAGAAAATTTCTTGTATAATTATTTTTTTCACATTGATGAAAACTCCAATCAGCTATATAATTGGGACAAAGTGAGTAGTTATTATGTTAAAAAATTATAATCATTATATAATTTATTCTCGACTAAGTGAAAATTAAATTATTTTAGTATGCATGCAATCTAATTCATTTTGTTTTTATAATGATACATTATTATTATTATTATTATTATTATTATTATTATTATTATTATTATTATTATTATAAAAAATAAAAACAAATATACATTGCAAACAAAATTTTCTAAAATATATACAAAATCACATATATAAAAATACAGTTTGCTAAATAAAATGTATAGCTAAATCTATTCTAAAATGTATGTCGTTGCCATTATATGACAAATGTAGCATTATACGTATTCTATAATAGCATTGTGCATGTAAGGTAATCTCATTATAATTTAATTTAGTTCGAGTGTGATTGATAAAACTTCATGCATGTAAAGCATAACACAATAATCAGTACAACATCCATATGGCTTCGTAACGTCATTAAATGTCGAAAAAATACCTTCATGATCTTGTTCTACAACCATCGCCGAAAACTACTTTCTACCGTGAATTTAGATGCAGTCTAAATCCATGTATGCTTGTATTTGATTTATTAACATAATATGATATGTTACCATAATTATCGGATGCCATAATTGCTTGCAAACGGATTTAATGCAGCCACTAAAACCTTCCTAAAATATCGGTGGTTGCCATCATTAACTACCGCCCTAATTTCCCTCGAAGACGAAAGTACCCCTATAATGCTATACTCGCTTCTGTATAATGTTGTAACGTATCACAAAATCGAGACCATACATTGGTGTAATCCAATGGTCGAGATTTGGTATTAGTTAAATGCTGTAGGGCTGTTCTTAGTCTAATACAACCCTACATATACATATACATATACATATCCATATGTAACTTTCTTTTAGTGTTATTTACCTCAAAAGAAACACACTTCAAATACTCTCTATGCCTCACATTTGTAGACAACAAACTTCTCCATAGGAACTCTCCATGACCACAAATCTATATTTTCTCAACCAATCCTTCTTCATATTCCACCACTTCATCATGCCTGCATCCCCCACCATCCACCGGAGACTCGAGGCTAGCTCTGAGGTCGCCCACCAAGCCCTTCTCCGTCACATTTCCACACCACATCTGATCGAGCAATCCTTACTCGAGCATCACCACATCTGTCGACCACCCCCTCCCGATCACCCACTTGTTAGGAATTCTTGTTATTATCTAATAATCATGCAGCGGAAGCAAAACAAGAATAACAGATTTAGATTCATAATTGATCTCATGATTTGAGAATGTAATCACACAACGAAAGAAGACTTACTTGTTGTGTAGTTTGATTTCCACGTTTGATCGAATCTGACATCCTGTAGGTGAATCCACTACTATCGGTATCCACGTGTATGCCAATTCGATGCAAGAACAATTCCCGGTACATAGTTCAATCAGAGAAAGCTAGGAAATCTCTTATTGAACATACGTATTATTTTAGTGACAAAAGATATCAATTCTCACGTTCTAAACCTTCCAGAACTGATGAATAAACTTCTGTATTCTATTTCTCTATAATAGAGAAATATATATTAACTGCTCCATGGGCCCTATGCCTATGGGCTTATAATCTTTTGTCTGCATTAATTAATTAATGGTCCAACCTTAATTAATTAAAGCCCAATATCCTA
>JAYDZE010010325.1:0-10432 GCA_034509125.1 Monilaria moniliformis
TTTAAAAAAAATTCGGTTTTTCGGTTCGGTTCGGTTTGGGCAAAAAACCGAACCGAAAACCGAATGCTCACCCCTAAGAGAGCCATTTCTACTTCTTTCCGTACAAAAGGTCTGTTAAGACTTTCGAAATCAGCTTCCGAGACTTTTTGCGTCACTGACCCCGTAACCCGTTCAATATCCTTCGCCGATGGATTGTCCGTCCGGAAGATTCTCTTATACGTCGGAGTATAGGTTAAACTTTTTTTAAGGTTGTGGGTTTTAAAGTGAAAACATGAAATGTAGACATTGTTTAATAATGTTGAAATTAGGACATGAGCTATGATTAACCACTTTTTACTTTACTCCAACATTAATTTTTATTTACAAAACGAATTTATAAGGATTTACGTGGTGACACTTAACATAAGATAGGATTATTTGCTGTAAGAATTTGAATTTTGAGGGGATTTAAAAAAAATCGACCAAAAACAAAAACATTATAATCAATAAAATAAAAGTTGAGGACGTGATGAAATCACATAACTATTATTAACTATTTAAAGTTGATAAAAAATTATAATTATACTAGAATAACATGTGAAAGGAACTTGGTATAAATGGCAACATGGCATTAGTTAGACTAAGGGTTGATTAAGTAAAGAGTCAACATTGAACTAATTTAAGAAGTTTGTAAGGCGTTAAGTTGAGACTTGAGAAGAAGTCAATTTTGGGGAAAGAGAAGAAAAGTCAGGTCAACAATTGAGATACGAAGCTTCCCTTTACTACACTAATGTTCTTTAAACTACTATGTCTCCTTGTTTCCCCTTTCTTTTCTGGCTTAATAAAAATTTAGTTTTCAACCAAATTAAACCGATATGCAAAGTCGAATGTCAACATTGACATATCAGACATTGAGAAGAACAACATCATACATAAAATCTTTAAACGTTGTTGTTTTATTAAGATTTACAAATTAAAATAAGAAGTCTTCCATTAAAATTTAATTCCTAAATTTTAATTAAGCAATGACGTTTAAAGATTCTATTTATGATACCATTCATCTCAATGTCCGATTTGTCCGCGTTGACATTCATATTTGCCATGTTGGACTTAATATTGGTGGAAACTAAATTTGTGAAAAAATTGCTACAACAATTAAATTCGTATATTTCTTTTATCCTTAATTAGTGTATATACCCGCTTTCTTTATAGTTAATGCAAGACATGCTTTGGCGGCTGTGTGTTGAAAACCTTAGCTTTCACATATTAGGAAGAATTCAGTAATGTCAAATAGTTTGCCTTTTGCAGTTATGAGTGCTTATTTTTAAGCATATAATCAAAAAATTGAGCAAACAAGTCTTCCTCCTATATTGTAAACTGAATTGTGGATCCATGACCGCATAAGATCTTTCAGTTGGTTCTTTGTAAAAGAAAATTAAGTTCTCAACCTAGATAGACATAGATAATCTATCTAGAAAGGTTGCAATGTCGATATGAGGTTTGCGCTTATCTTGGCCAACTGACGACACATGTATGCTGTAGCACTGAAATGAAATACAGTGACATACGTGCTTCGATGTTATGTAAATAAATTACAAGGTCTCGACAATTGTTTATTTCATAATCTATATAAGTAACATTGAGCATACGATATTCGTTATGCACTGATTTAGTATATCAATAGGTGCGGGTATTTCGTAACCTAAGGAAATTCTTGATATGTTGGACATTGGTAATTAATATCTAGAGGTGCTAGTATAGTTATTATATAGAATCGTGTCTCGGGAGGACCGAGTTGATAATATGGCGAAGAGGTGTTCAGAAAAGAATTTATTATACAAAACTCGAATTTATAATTTATTCCAGTATAATAAATAAAGTTTTGAACTAGACCACTCTTGGAAAAATAGATTAATTAGTTAAAGCTAGCAGTAAGCTTAAATTAATTAATGGATATTGGATATCTTAAACAAGAGAAATAAATAAATTAAAAATGAGCTATATTCGTTATACGGATCAAGTTAGGTAGTTCAATATTAATTTTATAATGATCTTTATTAATATTAAAGGACTTAATTTAAGTTGGGCTCAACTTAATGAATTAAGCTCTTTGGAAAGCCTAGTCCTAATCCTTTTTAAAATTCCTGACCTAGGCCACCACCCCTATAAATAAGGGGTGGGAGGACGAAATCCACATGCGACACATCACATAAACCGTTCCCCCCAGTTGTGTGCTTTAGTGATTTTATTCTTTACCTTGTTTATAAGCTTAATAGACACAATATTTAATTTATTGGACGGAATAGGCCATAATATTCTAAAGATGAATTGTTGTGGATGAGTGGTGGGAGCTGCAAGCAATCTATTACACTAATCAACAAAAAGAATATGCAAAATAAGGTTATATCTTAACTCTAGGAGCATGCCTCAAAATCTGTTATTTGCCTTGTGATGCCTGTCTAAATACGTTCTTAGTAGATTTAATTAGAATTGTATAATTAAATTTAAATATCATCCTATTTGATCTTAGGCAGTCAGGAGTTTTTCAATGAACCCTAACACGGGCAATGCCCTACCACTTCTCAACGTCACAACGTTAACTTGCATCTTATTGATCTTAACTTGGTCAGGGAGTTCCACTTGCCTTTTCTCCATGCTGGCAATGGTTTGGGCAACATGCGACAGCTTTGTATTAATGTTGGTCATACCATCCCATGTTTCTAGCCTTAGTTTCTCAAACTTTTGCTGGATTTTGACATTTTCTACAGCTAGATACTCGGCCTGATATCTATATTAAATCTCCTTGTTAGGGTTTATATACTGTAAAGCATGCGACTGTTTTGTATTGAAAACCTCATTTCTCACACATTGAGAATAATCAATATTTTCAAATGATTTGCCTTTTTTGTGGTTATGGATGCTTAATCTTAAGTATATAATCTTATATTGAGCAGATATGTCCTCCATCTACAATGTATAACTAAATGGTGGATCAACTGGAGAAAATCAAGTTCACGACCTAGATAGACATGGACAATCTATCGTAAAAGGTTGCAGTGTCAATCCGAAGTTTTGCGCTAATCTTGGCCGACTGATGACACTGGTGTTGTATAGTATTGAAATAAGATTACTATGAGATAGTACTTCCTTGTTGAGTAACTGAAGTACGAGGTATCAATGGTTAATTATTTCTTCATCTATATAAATAATATCGATCATATTGTATTGATTATGCACTAGTTTGATATACTAATAAGTGTGGATTTTTAGTCACTCAAGGATATTCATGTTATGTTAAGTAGTGGTAATTAATATATAGCGGTGCTCATATTGTTATTATATAGAATCGTGTCTTGAGAGAACCCGAGTTGATAATATTCTTAAGAGGTGTTTGATAAAAGAATTAATTATACAAATCTGCACAGTTGAAATTTATTCCATTATAATAAATAATGTTTTAAGCTAGATACTCTTGTAAAAAGAAATTAATTAATTAAACTAGCAATAAGCTTTTAACTAATTAATGAATATTGGTTATATTAAACACAAGAAATAACTAATTAGAAAATAGTTATATTTGTAATATGGATCAGGTTTGATAGTTTAATATTAAGACTATAGTGGGCTCAATTAATATATTTAATTTAATTTAAGTTAGGCTCAACTTAAAGAAATAAGCTCATTAAAAGACTCACTTCTAATCCTCATTGGAATCTCTGGCCTAACCCACAACCCTTATAAATAAGGGGTAGGGGACGAAAATCAGTCAGCATTACTAGTTAGAAAATTTCATCCCTCTCATAGTAATTCTCTAGTAAATTTTCATTTCCTACTCCGGATATTAAATTTGATAGTTTATTATCCACACAATATTTAAGCTATATAAGGAATAGGCCAGAAGACTCTCACATTGATCTACTATTGAAGTGGTGAGAGTAACAAACCATCTTTTACACTAATCAACAAGAGGACTTTGTAAAACATATAAATATCTGATTCCTACGAGCCTGTCTAGGGTTTTTTGTTTGCTTTTTGCTGCTTATCTATATTCGTTCAAAGTAGATTAGATTAGAATTAATGTGAATTAAATTTGAATGTCATCCTATGAGATCCTAGCAGTAGAAAATTCTTAACGAACCTTAGCACTTCTCTATTCTGGTCATGGTGGGGTGGAACGTACAAATGTTGTTGTTGGTGCAATTAGGGTGCATTCTAATAATGGTTGTTGTCATACCTTAAATTTCTCGTGGTACCTCCAACCAACATTAGGGTTAAAAATTCAGATTGAATTTCTTTTGCCCGTTACTTCCATTTAGTTGTTGCCAATGACCTTAATTTCTTCAGCCTTGAACCAAGATAGATTTTGGTTAGTAGCGTGTGTAGTGGCTGAACACACTTCATATCTTTTTACTACCTGCATGGGTGCTGTTCCCACATATGCATTCATGTTGTTCATGATTTTTCCATTGTATTGCACAATCTGTCGACCTTGTCATCTCCTGGTTGGGCAAAGAGCTTATATGGTCATCACCCTCATCACTGGCTCCCTATGCCATTTGTGATAACAACTTGAAAGCTTCACTTGACAGCTTATTGAATATTGATCCTCCACATGCAGCAAGAATTCTTCTCAGTAGGCCATTTGTGATAACTGCTTGAAAGCTTCACTTGATCGAGAATTTTGTGTTGCGGACATTTGGCCAAAAATATTTTGAATCTGGCTTAATAGTCAAACAACGATTCTTCTATTCCCATCTTGATATTACTAATTTGTGTCCTCATATTTTGTATTTGAGTGCAGAAAAGTATCTCTCCAAAAACTATTTCTGCATCATCTGCCAGGATGTCACGCTCCCATCGGGCAGAGCGTATAACCATGTGCACGCTCCATCTTGGAGGAAAAATGAGAATGTGATCAATCGAGAATGTGATCAATCTCACTTAATTTTGGATTGTTGGCATGCACAATTCGTAATACCCCACAAACCATCCAAAATCTTGGAGATATCATTGGGAATCCTCTCCGTTCATATTGCTGAACTTGGGAAATATTGAATCATCATATGTTTCAATTCTTGATTTTCTTCGATATTGGGCAAAGTGATGCCCATTAGTTTCAAATTCAGATTCTCGGGGAACATCATGTCCCTTAGGGTTCATTCCCCTTATGGTTGTTTTCCTATAACTTCCTACTTTGATTGATCAAAGTAGTGATCCTTCAAGTATTGACTCTCCTGACCAGAGTGCTTTCATTCTAAACGAGTATCGTTCTCTTCCTCCAAATGCGCTGCTTCTAGCCCTTGTCTCTTTATCTCTCATTGTGATCTCCTCCTTGCTTTCACAGTTTTCTCAAGCTTTGTATCGTAAACCAGAGGTCTGTTCTTTCCTGTGGGGTTAAGTTGGAACATCAAGAGCAAAAGCTTATCACCCAAAGAGAAAATACTGGAAATTAGCTCCCCAGCAACAACGCCAATTTTGACGTGGTAGTCGTTAGCACTCGCAAAATAAATTTGTAGCCTATGCCCACAACTAGATATCGGTAAGAACATGTCGATCTTTAGAAAGTTGATTAGTAGCTTCCTCTTGGCTTCTCCTCGTTTCCGATGTTATTAAAAGTTGGGTGTAGTCACAGTATCTGCATTTGTCAATACACAAGAAATAATTGAAACTAAACATAAGAGTTGATCAAATAAAAAAAGTAACCAGGCCCAAGCTTAACTTATTAAACATGAACACTCATTCGATCATAGGTGCACATATTTTACTACATGCTCATATCATCAGTTATGGGCAAGAAATGTTGAGATCCATTTTCAGGCGTCACACTCCCAACAGTCTCATTCCTTATATATCCTTTCAGATTAGAGCTACACAATATTTATGCACTACCTCATACTCTGGACATTACCCCCGTCCCAGAATTATCGTCCGACGTCCTACTCGGAGAGCATTATAAATAGATAGACCCGATAAGGGATTTTTACATATGACCCTCTCGACATAATCCTTCTACCTGTGTCAGTCAATCTACCTCAACACTTCGAGACCATACCTGACTATATTAGAATCAGATCTGACACTTGAGAATACTAACATGCAGTTAGTATGCCAAGACTAGAACTAACGAGTTTATCAATTCATATTCAATTCGTCGTCACCCAAACCAAATTAAAGAACTTAGCTAGACATAATTATATGAACATATGCAATAGATATAAATGAAACAATATCTGACTTAAATTATGTACGAAGTAAAACTGCAATATAATTTTGGCAACACGTGTCAGCATAAACATAAACAGAAATAAAAAGCTTTGCCAGCAAGACTTGTTTCTTTCTCACAACTACAGAAAATAAAGCAAAATAAATGTGTATCGAATTTGCCGATGACCGAAGATTCAAGAAGATCGAAAAAGATGAATTTTGCCTGTGGCCATGCATATTATATAGTGTTGTTATAGGGCTTCTGGAGAGTCCAACCCAAAGAGATGAGCTTGGGTCCAAGGTTGGCCGCTACATCCCGACTTTCCTTCTTCAACGGCTACCTTTAGATCTTCATCCATATCTTTAAGAGATTCGCCTAGATTTGCATCTTGTATATAAGGAAGGGTCTTTAGATAGGATCGAATTCTCCATTGCCCTCAACATCTCATTCGTTTTCAGTTCGCCTTCTGTTCAGCTCCTCTGATCACTATCCTCGTCAGCCAGAGTTGGATTCTGCATGTTACGTTGACTTGGCCAGCACTCCTCACAGTTTCACTTCAGATGTTTGCTACTTTGCTGAACATGGAGTTCTTGTAGAGGTGTACTATTGCCTCTGGTTCAAACCTTTACCATTTTTACGGTATACAACCCTGCATTCCCTTAAATGGTACCTGCTCCGCCTAGAATGCCCTGTTGCCTAAATTTGTACTCTCAAACACAGAAAAACACAAAAAACAATACAAATACTCAATCTAGACACCCTAAACATATACTAAAAATGAGCTCATCAGCCTAATTTTAAATTAGGTTGATTTTTCTATAATGAAAATACAGTACTCTCTTTAAATTTTATTTTAGCATTATATCATTAGTATGATCAACCGTAGTTTTAAAATAAAATATATTCAATTTTACTAAAGGGACTTCATAAATGCCATCGGAGTAGGGGGGGAAGGTCAAATGTTTCATAGAATATATGTTAAGCATAGTTAATAAAAATGATATTTGGTAAATATCGTTGATGAAATGATCGATTATTCAATCCACATACATCATCACACTTTAACTCATGGTACTTGAACTCTCAGGTGAAAGAAAAGATATGCAAGATGTAACCTTCATTTATTCAAGATTAATTATATCTATTTTAGTCTTTGATAAATGTGATAAGAGTTTGTACAATGACACCTTATTTTCGGACACCCCATTACGCGCAAGGAATAAATAATAAAGGATTAGAATAAAAAGATAACCCGAAAAATGCGTCAGTTCATTCAGTCCAAAACATATCATTAAAAGGGCAAAATATCCATACAAATTATGAAGCCTTGATCACTCTCTCTATCTTTCTCTGTTGTGTGTGTGTCTCTCCCTCCCCTCAAGAAAGACTCCATAGCCAAAACAGTCTTTTCTTGAGGGAGGTGGAGAAAACTCAAACTTATTAAATAATGACGCTGATTGATTACAACCCGTGGGGCGTGAACGACGGCAATTCGAGACCCAGCAGTGAGCCGACTAGGCTGGGCGGGCCATCGTCGAAGCTTTCTTCCAGAGTGAGTGACAAGTTCGGCCGGACCAAGGAGGCGGCGGCCGCCGGCATGGAGAGAACCAAGGAGAAGACCAAGGATGCCGCCAAGAAGGTCAAGATCGGAGCCGCCACCGGTGTGAATTGGATCAAAGTTAAATGCAACAAAAACAAGCTCTTCCTCAAGAAATAAAGCTTAAAAAAATACAAAAAGAATTAATTGATCATGTATTTGATTTGATTTCTTCTTCATTTTTCTTTCTTCCTTGTATATAGATATTCTGAATTTTGCACTTGTGATTTTTGGTCTCTCTCTGCCCTATTTTAATTTTTTAACAAGATATGATTATAAGGAGATTCGGGATTAATTAAGTTAGTATGATTTATGGGAATGTGGCCAGACTTGCACATTTACCTAATGATTCAATAAGATTGTGCAACGTGCAAACCTTTTTTATAATATTAGCAAACACGTTTAGGTAATAACTATCAAACAACATTAATTCCTCACGTCTTGTTCATGAATCTCATTAGAACAATGAATATTAGTTTTCTATTACATAATCAAATAAATAAATGATCATCTATAGTAAAACCAATGTTATTACATTGAAATATAATAGTATGATTTGGTAGAAGCATTACATGATTATAAGGGGTGTTGGTCAACCAAATCAAAGAGGTCATCTCCAATTCCAAATCCAAGCATTCTGGCCATATCTTTAGCCTTCAATCTAGGCATCGGAACATCATTCTCCTTCAGCCACGTGTATACTACAAAAACCTTGTGCACCACAAACAACTCCAGCGCCTCTGGATTGAACACTACTCCCATTCGCAAACTCATCTATTGATTTACAAAACTTGAGTTACATTTTCCTAACAATTATAAAAATTAATTAAGGATGTATTCATTACCTGGTGAGGCACAAGCATTGCAGCGTAGCGTGCAAGCTCCCCTGCTCTCCAGTCCAAGACAACAGGCAGCCATGGATACACAGCGTCGAGTCTCACAAACCACAGCCTAATCTCTGGAAACTCCGACAGCTCTCGAGGATCATTCTCGTCTCCCCTAACGTAGTTAATCGTAAACCCCACGCTACGTTCTAGCAGCTCCTCGGCCTTCGCCTTCGCTGCATCTGCGGTACTATCAATCTCGTGTTTCACTTCACCAGTAAAGTCGAAACAAAATTAATTACCTGATAGCGGTGAGGAGGTTATGCCGGTGGCGGCGTGGAACGGAGATAAATCGAGGCGGGTGATGGCGTCGTTGTCGATGACGACTTCGATCCTGCCTTGCTTTGGCGGCATCGGCGGCGGGGCTTTCGTCGCATCTGCCGAGCAAAAATCACTCCGGTAATCATTAATGTAAGAAAAATTAACAAATTAAGTAGCGAGATTTTATTACCTTCTTCCTCGAAGAGAGAGAGGTCGTAGTTTCCGGAGGGATTGAATGATACAGAAACGGAAATGGAGATTGGCCTCTGCGATTCAGAGAGAGAAAACGGTGAGTGAGATTTGATAATGGATGGAGAAGAGGAGTGTTTGAGTGGACAACAAAGTGGATAAAGAGGTCGTATGGAAGTGGAAGCTGCCATTGAGATTGAGGTCCGTTTTTTTCGCTTCTTTTTTCCCTCTCCAACTCTATTATTCTTTTTTAATTCAGTTTCAGAAGAGAATGGGCCTATGGCCATAATATTGACCAGACTTGAGGCCCAATATGGTTCACTTTACATATTTCTAGATGAGCTGCGTTCCTCTTCTTAGTTTCCTGCCGGCCCAATGTGGTGTTTTGGACCTCTTCCTTTATTCATTGGCTTATTCTTCCATCGTTGGGAACCAAATTCTTCGTCACAAAAACTTGTGTAAGATCGTCTGACCCGTCTGACACTTAATGATATATTTCTAATTTTTGGTTTTAATAGTATTTGTCGGATTCCTAAGTACCTAGCTTCATTGGAGTGGGTTAAAGAAGGAAAGTTGGTGGTAGGCCACAAGAAAATGACCAGTTCACAAGTTTGAGTTATTAAGTAATATTTCGTTGTTGTCGTGTTGTGGTGTCGGTTAAGAAAATAGTGATTGCATTTATACTTTGTGGGGTTCGCCATGTACAAATCCTATCATATAAAATTGACTAAGCCAAAATGCATCTTTACTAATGAATGATAGATCGCCCAATTCTTAAATGCTGAATTCTACGCAAGCACGAAGGTTTGATGTACAACATGTTAATCAAACTGACCTATACTATGACCGACGCATTTTTCTTTATTTATGTGAGTCTTCAATGCTACTGAACCTAAATTATTGTATAGGTGAATAATATTCTTAAAAAAGATAATGTTTGTAAAATTCTTGATTTGGGCTATTCTAGAAAACAGGTTCCCGAAATGAGAACTTTTTTTTTTCTATTCCGGAAATGGAATGTGTCTTCACTTAATTGAAGACGCATTTGGCGAATGCGTCTTCTACCAGCTGAAATGACGACGTCGAGGTATTGTTGGAGACGCATGAGGTGAATGTGTCTCCCAGATAAAACGCATTCTTCTCATGCGTCTCAGGCGTGCATATTATCCCTCCATCCCTCCCACAACAGCCACAATGCAGAAGCAGCTCACTCTCAAATCACTCACACAAACGAAATTTGTCAAATTTTCAGATCTGTTGCGTTGATTTGATAGTTTTTGTTGAAATCCATTAAAAGGTATGTAATTCAACTTTTAT